>JAPEBW010000687.1:0-42208 GCA_027405785.1 Ophiocordyceps robertsii
TCGACGGGCAAACCTGCCAAAGGCCATCACATCCGCATGACGAGACGCTCCACTACACATCAATCATGTCGAGCTCAGAGATAAATCAGGTGCTCGCCAACTCGCTGTCTCCGGGTAAGTCTGCTCTCCCCCGCCGCTGCCGGTGACCCGCGAGAGCCCGAGGTGGCCTGCGACGGGGCGATATTCCTCTGCCGGAACCCCTGCAGCGTGATGCTAACCTTGTGTCAATCTCGACAGACGCGAACCTGCGCAATGCCGCCGAGCAGCAGCTTAGCCAGGCGGCTGAGAGCAACTTTGTGGGTGGTCCCTGTCTTGTGCCTGCTCACCTCCTTGGATCGTCTGTTAACCTCGCCGTCCCCGCTCCCCCCTTGCAGCCGCTCTACCTCGCAACGCTTGTCCAAGAACTTGCCAACGATCAAGCGGACAGCTCCATCCGAGCCGCAGCCGGTCTGGCCCTGAAAAACGCATTCACGACCAGGGATTTTGGCCGCCATCAAGAGCTGCAGGCAAAATGGCTGCAACAGACGGACGACGAAACAAAAAATCGCGTCAAGGAGATGACGCTGCAAACCTTGTCCTCGTCCAGCGCGCAGGCCGGTAACGCCGCCGCCCAGGTCATCTCTTCCATCGCCGCCATCGAGCTCCCTCGCCAGCAGTGGACTGACCTGATGCCATTCCTCGTGAAAAATGTCAGCGAGGGCGCAGATCACCAAAAGCAAGCATCCCTCACCACTATTGGCTACATTTGCGAGACTCAGGACTCTGAGCTGCGCCTGGCCCTCGTGTCCCACTCCAACGCCATTCTGACGGCCGTGGTGCAGGGCGCCCGCAAGGAGGAGGCCAACATTGAAGTCCGGCTCGCTGCCATCACCGCCCTCGGCGACTCGCTCGAGTTTGTCGGTAACAATTTCAAGCACGAGGGCGAGCGAAACTACATCATGCAGGTCGTCTGCGAGGCGACGCAGGCCGATGACTCTCGGATCCAGCAGGGCGCCTTTGGCTGCCTCAACCGGATCATGGCCCTCTACTACGACAACATGCGCTACTACATGGAAAAGGCCCTCTTTGGCCTGACCATCCTGGGCATGAAGTCCGACGATGAGGACGTTGCCAAGCTCGCCGTCGAGTTTTGGTGCACCGTCTGCGAGGAGGAGCTGTCCATCGAGGACGACAACGCCCAGGTGGAGAGTGCCGACCAGATGCGTCCCTTTTTCAACTTTGCTCGCGTCGCCGCCAACGAGGTTGTGCCCGTGCTCTTGACGCTCCTGACCAAGCAGGACGAGGACGCCGCCGACGACGAGTACAACCTGTCCCGCGCTGCCTACCAGTGCCTCCAGCTCTACTCGCAGGCGGTTGGTGCCAGCATTATCGCCCCGGTTCTGCAGTTTGTCGAGACGAACCTGCGCGGAGAAGACTGGCACGAGCGTGACGCGGCCGTCTCGGCTTTCGGCGCCATTATGGAGGGTCCCGACGAGAAGGTCCTGGACCCTATTGTCAAGCAGGCTCTTCCTATCCTCATCACCATGATGGACGACCAGTCCCTCCAAGTCAGGGACTCGACGGCGTACGCCCTGGGCCGCGTTACGGAGGCTTGCTCAGAGGCCATTGACCCGGCTCAGCACCTGCCCACCCTCATCGAGTCCCTGTTCAAGGGCCTGCTCAGCAATGCCAAGATGGTCCCTTCGTGCTGCTGGGCCCTCATGAACCTCGCCGAGCGCTTCGCCAGTGACGCCGGCTCTGCCTCGAACCCCATCACCCCTCACTTCAACCAGGCTGTCAGCTCGCTTCTCGACGTGACGGCTCGACAGGACGCTGACACCTCGGTCCGGACCGCCGCGTACGAGGTTCTCAACGTCTTTGTCCAGAATGCCGCCACGGATAGCTTGCAGGCGGTTGCGTCGCTCTCCGAGGTGATCCTCAAGCGCCTCGAGGAGACTGTTCCCCTGCAGTCGCAGGTTGTCAGCGTCGAGGACAAGATTACTCTGGAGGAGATGCAGAACAGCCTGTGCACCGTCCTGCAGGCCATTATCCTGCGCCTTGACAAGGAGATTGCTCCCCAGGGCGACCACATCATGCAGGTTCTGCTCCAGCTCCTCAGCATCGTGGGCGGCAAGTCGAGCGTTCCCGAGGCCGTCTTCGCCACCATCAGCGCTCTCTCCACCTCGATCGAGGAGGACTTCATCAAGTATATGGACGCCTTTGCACCCTTCCTCTACAATGCTCTTGGCAACCAGGATGAGCCCAGCCTGTGCTCGATGGGCATTGGCCTCGTCAGCGACCTCACGAGATCGATGGGCGAGCGTAGCCAGCCTTACTGCGACGACTTCATGAACTACCTGCTCAACAACTTGAGGGTCCGTGTGTCCCAGTCTCGGACGCCGCTAACCCCACCCCGGCTGGAAGAAGCAAAGGCTAACACGCAGTCTCAGAGCACCACGCTCGCAAACCAGTTCAAGCCCGCCATCTTGCAGTGCTTTGGTGACATTGCCGGCGCCATCGGCGGGCATTTCGAAACATATCTGTCGGTGGTGGCTCAAGTCCTGGACCAGGCGTCGACGGTGACGGCCACGCCCGATGGCCCCTACGAGATGTTTGACTACGTCGTTTCGCTCCGGGAAGGCATCATGGATGCTTGGGGTGGTATTATTGGTGCCATGAAGGCCAGCGGCAAGAGTGAGTTCCCCCGACGTCGTTCATACTCGGCCGCACTGACGTCTCTTGCAGCCCAAAACCTCCAGCAGTTTGTGCCCGCCATCTTCAACCTCCTCGGCCAGATTGCCGGCGACATGAACCGCAGCGAGTCCCTGATGCGCGCGTCCATGGGTGTCATTGGGTAAGCCCCGACAAGAGTTGAGTGGGCATGGGACGCGAGCTAATGGTATATCCAGTGACCTGGCCGACGCCTATCCCAGCGGCGAGCTGGTGGACGGCTTCTTCCGACAGGACTGGCTTACCGCAATGATCAAGGAGACGAAGACCAACCGCGAATTCCAGCCTCGGACCGTCGAAACGGCTCGCTGGGCTCGCGAGCAAGTTAAGCGCCAACTGGGCGGCGCTCAGACTGTCATGGCCCAAACCTGAGGTCGAGGCACGACTCGTGGAGGGCCAGATGAATTGGCTTACCCAAAAGCGTGCCTCGCACCTTGCCGTGCTCTCGCGGTCGATGCATCTCCGCGTCCCGCCCGGCTCAGAAGGACGTTCAACCCCCCTTCCCACCCCCCCCCCCCCCCCCTTTTCCCCCTTGACGACACAACATCCCAACATCCCATTCCCCAACGAATCCCCATGACGCTTGCACGTGTACATAGACCCTAAAGGCACTACAGTAATCGCAATACCCCACCATATCCCAGTCGCATCAGAAATCCCCTTGGCACGGTTCCTTCTGATGTGGACAAATTTTGCACCCAATGCACATCGGTTATCCCATCACATCACTCGAGTTCACGCGACGACGGAATAGAGGAGTCATGTAATGCCCCGCCACGGATTCCAAGGAAAAGAAGCGGTGGCGACACAAAAGTCATGTAGAGAGGATTGGGAGTACAGGCATTTCCCCGAGTTTCACACCCCAGTTTTCATCTCGTCCGCGCCGAGGCTCCTGGTTGCCCTTCAAGTGAATGGGCTCATTTGTTCAAGACGGGGCGTGCGGCGGCTTTTGCGACTTGTGCCGGGATCCCGAGGCGGATCAGAGGAGGCTTCGGAAAGGAGAGTGTAGGGGGGGGAGAGAAGGGCGACGGACAAGTCTGTCGGCAGGAAGATGCTGTAGAAACAAGAGTGAAGCTGCTACCTCTGCTTACGATGCGCATAGACGTGATTTGTCGTTTGATCGTGCGGCGTGGCCAGCCTGCGACGTATGTTCACCCTTTGGGCTGTCGTGGTTGCATGGTCAAAGGGCGGCGTCTGCATGCAACACTGGATGGGACGGCGCTGTCTCACCTTCTTGCTTCCCTGCAAAGCCTCTGTCTGACACGGCCGAGACGCGCCCAACGGGATGATGCCCCGGCGGCGCGGGGTAGAGTGCCGAAGATGGCATGTGATTGTCGCGCCGACTGGCAAGAGGGTCGACGAAGAATGGGAAACCCGGTCCCGGGTAGGTGGGCATGCCTTGAACACTCAAGAGTTGCACACACGGCTCACTTTCGGGCCCTCGGCCCTTGCGGTTCCGTCTACGGCTCTAGGACAATCGCACACGTCGTCGGCGAGGCAAGCAAAGGCCACCCACGGGTCGCATCTCCTCCCGCCAGCGCAAATGGCCTCCCTGCCATCGGACCCTTGCCCCAACTCCAATGACACTTTCGTGTGAACACCTAGTCCAACACTACCTGCTGGCCAGAACAAGTGCCCTGCGCCAGCTTGACCCTGAGATTCAAAGTCGTGTAAAAAAAAACAAAGGATGAAATGAGATGAAAGGCCTGCAGGTCAGCGCCACCCAGAGGCATCCTGCCAGGGTGCAGAAAGCTTCGCGTCGGCCTTTGCGGGCCATGGTATACGCATGCTCAATTTCCCCCCTGATATTCGTTCCATCATTGCATCGTGTCCAGCCACGCGCCCGTGTTCATCCACGTCGACGACGCGCCGTCAATGTAAAACTGTAGCTCGCCCTCGAACCCATCGTTGCTCGGCCCAAGCTGGGGATAGTACGGCCCTGTGCCGGGCGGTCCGCCCATGCCGTACGACGCAGTGACCGGCTGGTGCGTGTCAAAGGCCTCGATGAGCATGCCGAGCCCATCTACAGGCTGGCGGCCGAGAGGCGGCGGAGGGGCCTGCGGCGACATGTACATGTGGTGCGGAGCGGGTTGCCGCTGTGATCGCGGCGGGCCCTGACGGTGCTGCTGCTGCTGAGACATGCTTGGCTGCTGAGACAGAGCGTGCGGCAGTGACTGGGGCGGATGTTGAAACGGTGTTTGCGCCTGTTGGCTCGGAGGGGTCAGGGTCTGCCCATTGGTGTTGGCGGGCATCGAAGGCACCAGGCCGCCGTGAGGAGCCGAATGCAGGGTCGAAGAGGGCTGGGCCTCAGGCCTGGGTAGCACAGCATTATCTGGCAGTGACGGCGTGTGCGAGGCTTGCGGCGGCGTGGGGGCGGTGACGGGAAGAGGGGGCATCTGCCGGATGGCGTGGGGAACGGGATCCTTGCCGTCGTCCATGCTCCCCTCGGCCGCCGGCGCCTCGGACTGAGGGTCCATGGAGAACCTTTCGAGGGCCTCGACCCAGCGCGCCGCCAACGGCCACACCTCCTTGCACTCTCGGAGGATGGTGATGATGCGCTGGAGCATCGCCGGGCCGTCCCGGGCCAGAAGGGCATCTTGGCAGACTGCGCCAACGACATGTTAGCAAGCGTCGACAAATGCCGGCAGGCCGAGACTCACTGTGCGGGTATTTGCAGATGTACGTCGAAAACAAACCGCAGCTGTAGACGCAAAACGAGGCGATTTGCGCGCCCACGCTCTCGTCAGGCGTTCGGTCCGTGAACTGAGCGTCCACTTGCTCGTACAGTTGCCGCACGTTGCGGAACAACTCCTTGGACAGGTCGCAGAAGAAGGCGTGCTTCTCCCTTCGCTTCATGTCGGGCTTGATGACGCTGCAGCAATCATCAGCGCGGCAGCCACGGGGACTCGGATAGAAGACGAGGCTTACTCCATCAAGTACGGTCTTCGCAAGACAATGTTGCAGATTCTCGTCATCATCGTCACGCATAGATAGGCCTGAGACAGGGTCAGCCCAGGCCGGGCTTTGACGGAGCGGTCATGCCCTCAGCCTACCAGATCCTGGCCCTCGGCCTTGTAGCCCTTGAGGAGAAAGTTGCTCCACATGTGCTCGTGGGGGAGACCCTGCTCCCACTCGGCCAGCCTCCTCGCCATCTGAGAAAACTCGCTCGTTGGGTCCCAGGGGCGCGAGCTCTTGCTGTAGCTCACGGCGCGACGGCCCACGATGCCCCAGAAGTTGTGGATCTGCATCAAGGTGGCGAACAGAGAACGGTTCGGGTCTCGGATCAACGACGGATCGTCAACGGCGGGAGGCGTGCCTTCCAAGGCGGCGCGGGAGCGCGGCTCGCGTCCATGAGCAAAGTCTTCCTCGTTGCAGGGCAGGAGGGCCGTGATGTCGGCTGCCGCGAGAGACACGGGAGACATTGGACCCGAATGGAGACTGTCCTGACTGTGCAACATCCACTAGTATCCGGGAGCGTCAGTGGCAACAAGGCAACGTCGAGAGTGGAAGCGGCGCGGCCACGGCTCACCAAGGTCCGCCGAGCCGACTCGGCACGCATGATGAGGTCGGCTGTGGGATTCTGGACTTGATACGTCTCCTCTCGGTGAAGCTGCATTAATGCAGCCATGCGCACGGCGATGCCCATGTTGATCTGATGCGCTTCTCGTTAGTTTTCGTGGGTCCAGCAGGACAGATGCCATGCTCGGCCCGACCCACGTAGCTCTTGTTGCGCAGGCCGTTGCCCTGCTGGGCGATGCTCAAGAGGTAAAAGGCCTGACACCTCTCGAGCGTGGGCTCCTGGTAGACCTCGCCAATGGCGACGTCCGAGGCCCGCTCCATGAAGAACTCTGCGGCGCGGACGCCGGTCCCATATCGGGCCTTGAGCGAGGGGCTCAGGCGGGCCGAGATGCTGAGGATGCTGAGCAGCAGGAACAGGTTGACGGAGCGGTGGTCGTTTCGCAGTCGGGCCGGGTAGTGGTGCTTGGGGATGAAGCCGAGCTGGAAGTAGTAGCGGGTGAAGCGGTTGACGCCGTCGATGAGGTCTGGGAGCGGCGGCAGGTCGTGCCAGCAGTCGTCTGGTGAATGGTTCGAGGCCACAGGCCCATCGAGGATGCTACGTCGAACCTTTGCGATGGCGTGGCGGCTAGACTTTTCGGCTCTTGCGCGCGGATGGCGGTACTCGCGGTCTTGGTCGGGCTGGCCTCTGACGGGGAAGACGCTTGGAGGCGGGTGAGCTCACTTGGTCTCGGTCTCGGTCTCACTCCTTGGGAGAGACATACCAATCGTCGGGGCCCAGGCCGGCCTCGAGACAGGACTTGCAGGGAGGACTGGCCTTTTCGTGGATACATTTGCTTCTCATACGGCGACATCTGGGTCGTCGGGTTAGCACGAGTCAACGCCCATGGCCAGTGTGGGTGGTGGGGCGGGCGACCTTCGACAGGCAATGGGAGCTCTACGCTTGATCCCGGCCGCATCTCCGGCGGCATTTGCGGGAGGGCCGGCGTCGCCCACGCCCGGGCTGATGGCAAACGTCGGGTTGGCCGGGTCCATGTTGACCGGAGCTTGGCGTCGGACAGTGAGTGGCTGGGCACGCGGGCTAGCTAGGTGGTTAGGTGGTGTCTTCGTAGCTGCGGCGGGTCTGCGGCGGCGGGTCTGCGGCGGGCGGCGGCCCGTCTGGGTGCCTGCCTGCCTGCTGTGCCTGCCTGCCTGCTGTGCCTGCCTGCCTGCCTGCCTGCCTGCCGGGGTTGAAGAGGCCGGCTGGGCGATGGCGGGCTGGGGCGATGATGGGCTGGGCGATGATGGGCCGGGCCAAAGAGCGGCAGGCAAGGGACATGGATGGATGGCGTGGTTGAACAGCCGCAACAACAATAAAAACAACAAGTCAGTCCATCCGCGGGCTGCGGGGCCGCAGGCGGAGCGACGGCATCGTCGGCCAAGAGCGAGAGGAGGAGGGAGAGGGAGAGGATTGGAAATGGAGAGAGTGGGTGGCAGAGGGAGAAGGGGTGTGCAAAGCAGGTGTGCAATGCGACGCAGCCAAAACTCTCGAGCCTGAACTGAGCTGCTGAAGGCGAGGGCGAGGAGGCGACACGGCAAGGCAACGACGGCGACAAGCACGTGACGGCACAGACATTTGCTTGCTTGCTGCTGCTGCAAAAGGGACGACCCGGTAGAGAGGACAGTAAGCTTGCCTCTTCCACCTCTGCAAATCATGTATCCTGTACCATCCTTGTAGCCACTTCATCCTCCTGTCTCTGGAGCCCGCAAGGAAGGAACCTTTCGAGAAGACGATGCCAAGCAATCACACAAAGTAAGTACAGAGTACCTATTCGTACATACCTGGGTAGGTGCCCAGGTAGGTACCCACCAGATTTACAGCGCAGCAACCCCCAGCTTCTTCTTCAACCGCGCTAAAATGCCATCAGTCACCAACGGACCCTGAATTGGAGGAGCGTCATCTTCCGAGACACCGGCCAACACCATTCTGTCAGGTCAACACTCGGCCTCCTCCTGCCGCCTTGGACCGTGCGTCAATCACCCTTGCCCGACCTCTCAGTGGCCAGTCAATGGTGCCCGGTGCCATTCACACCGTAACACGGCAGAAGCGGTTATCCTCGTGGCTGTGCTCGTGCCACCGTACAGTACATCTGACAACTGCTTTACATGTCAATACGGAGTAAGCAAGGTGCATACATTGTACATACTGTACATACCTACCTACTGTACTCTGTACAGAGTAGATACCTAGGTAGGTAGGTACATATAATCTAGTCGTACTACAAGAGTGTAGAAGAAATACTAGTCATCTCTAACAGAGGTGCCTCCACTTTTGGTTAGAGCAAGGGTGGCCGGTTTAACAGTATGGAGTCCGGACTATAGCGTACAGAGTACGAATACAAAGTACAGAGTACGGATACAGAGCACGGATAATCACCACCCATCGTCACTCAAGCTCGCTTCGCCCGTCAGCACGACGTTGCACCGGCCACGAAGCCCGCAACACCCGGGGCCGAGGAGCGACATGTTTGAGATGTGTCAACAAACGACATCAACGTCTGGGCTGACCGAGGCAGTCGGCAAACCAGTCGGTCGGGCCTTACGTCAACACTTGATTCAACAGTCAGTCAAACCCGTCCGGCAGGTACGCAAGCAATAGCTAGTAGCGCTTTTACAGCTCGTGAGGCAGCGCCGGGAAACAGAGGGCCGTGCACAAGCTCTTGATCCAAATAGTAGCACACTCAAAAGACAAGGCTGATGATGCTCCTTTTTACATGACCGGAATACTCTCAAACTCCGCGTACCCCAATGCGAGGTTCATGTTCTCTGCCTCGCGTCAGTGGCATATCCTCGCAGTCATCCGAGGGTGGGGGGGGGGGGGTTAACTCACGCAAGCACTGGGTCGCGGCACCCTTTAGCAGGTTGTCGATGCTGGCGCAAACAACCACCCGCTTACCGCTGCTATGCACGGCGAATCCTCCAATCTCTACGCCATGCTTGTCCATGATGCTCTTCACGAGCGGCGCTTCTCCCACCACCTTGACCAACTTCTCGCCTGCGTAACGGTCCTGGTAGATCTGACGAATGTCGCGCGAAGTCATGGTCTTGTTGAGCGGGATGTTGATGGTGTGGTGGATGCCCCGGAACCACGACGCGACGTGCGGGATGAACGCCACCGACGCCCCCAGCTGGCTGCTGATCTCGCGCTCGTGGATGTGATCTGTCAGGCTGTATGGCATGAGGTTGTCACGCAGCTGGTTGATATCGTTCTTGGGCGACGGCTTCGTCCCGGCGCCCGAGTATCCGGAAACGCCGAACACGGTTGGCTGTCCGCCAAGGTGCTCCACGATAGGGGCGATGCCGAGCTGCGCAGCCGTTGCGTAGCACCCGGGGTTGGAGATGCGGGTAGCCGGGAAGATCTTGGAGCGCTTAGTGAGTTCCGGAAGACCATACGTCCACGTGCTGTCGAATCGGTAGTCGGCCGACAAATCGACAACGACGCTCCGCTTCTCGCGGCCTTCGCTGGCCTCGTCAATGGCCTCAATGTACGGTTTGCAAACGCCGTTGGGCAGAGCCATGACCCAGCAGTCAATGTCCCCGCTCTTCTCGAGCTTGCCGACGTCCTCGGGCCCGAGATTCTCGTAGATGATCTTCCGCTTCGTGTATCCCTTGAGCTCTTGACCCGCCAGCTCCCGTGACGACACATGCCTGAGATCCATAAAAGGGTGGGCGTTGAGCAGGTCGATCAGGGCCTGACCAGTATATCCACGGGCGCCGATCAAGCCGACACGGGCGGGGACCGTGTTGGAGGCGTTCTTCTTGCCCAGGGGCGGGTTGGGGTTCGTCGTCGTGGCAAAGCCCCGGCGTTGCAGACCGCGACACAGTGTAGAGAAACCTCGTGCCTGCTGAGCGGCCTGTGGGTGGGAAAGAGTCTGGCTGGCGGCCTGCGCAGCCTGGCGGAGGCGAGACTCGAGGTTGGAGTCGCCCAGCATGGCCCGGCCGTGGGCCATGAACTCGTCGTAGACGGGGGCCAGGGCGTCGGACCGCAGGTCACAGCCATAGTAAAAGAGAAGGCTTCCATTGCTGTTGAAGCTGCCGTCGGCCTTTTCAAAGAACCAGGTCAGATTCTCGTCGGCCTCGTTGACCGTCCAGACCAAGCTGGGATAGTCCTTCTTGACGGCGGCAAACACATTCTCGGCAACATTTGTCAGCCAGCCAGACTTGGTGATGCTCAGGGTGGCGAGGGTGGCCATGGCACGGCCGTTACCGGGCGGCATGACAATGGCCAGGCATTGCATGGCCTCATCGTAATAGGCGGAAAAGGGGTTCTCGGCGAGGAAGTCGATCCACCGATCCACGGTGGCCTCGGCGTCGAGGCCCTCCCGGTCTCGGAGCAGGGTGGCCTTGACCTTGCTGACGTCGCCAAAACCAGACACGGACGTGACCTTTTGGATCTTGTCGCCGCGGCGGATCATGGTGCCCGCGCCGGAGTCGGTAAACAGCTCTTTTTGCAAGTCGGTCGGGTGGATGATGGCCACGCTCGAGGTGCGCGGCAGGGTGTCGAGCAGCTCCTTGATCTGCTTGATCTTGAGGCGCGTACCGTACCGGCACCAGGGTTGAGACATGAGCTGGCCAAACTCCTCGTCAAGATTGATGTGAGAGATTTTCTGGTTCTCGCCGTCGAACAAGCCGCCCTTTTCGGACAAGTAGACGACCTTTAATGGCTCGAGAGCACGGGCGAGCTCGGCGGCAGCCACATCGGCATTGACGTTGAGCAAGCGGCCGTCTTCGGTCTCGGCCATGGAAGTGAGCACGGGGACGTAGCCGGCCTCGATGGAATTTTCGATGGCGGCCTTGTTGACCTTTGTAATCTTGCCGACATACTGCCATTTCTCCTTGTCGAGGTAATCGGCCGTGAAGACGCCGCTGAGGGTGCGGGTCTGGACGCCGAGCTCGTCGAGCCTGTCAACCAACTTCAAGTTCTCCTCGAGGAACAGCTTGCGGGCCACACCGAGTGTCTTGGCGTCGGTGACACGAATGCCCTCTTCGAATTGGGGCTCGATGCCGGCCTCCTCGAGGAGACGGTTGAGCTGGGGCCCGGCTCCGTGGACGATGATGGGGTAGAGACCGAGCTCGTAGAGAAAAAGCAAGCTGCGGCAGAGCTCGTCGAGGTGTTCGGTCAGGATGGCGCCGCCGACCTTGATGACGGCGAATTTCTGGGACGATACGGAGGTGAAGAGTTTGAGGTACTGCTGGCCCTCGCGCCTGCTCCCAATGCTACTGAGAGCCTGCCCGACGATTTCGCGTGTGCGATCCCTGGCGGGAGGGGAAGCCAGAGCCCTCGGGGTCGAAAAGGCGCGGCACAGGGCGACGTTGGGGCACCGCACCTGCACCGTCCTCGGAGCAGCAGCCCCAGCCCGGCACGCGGCACGGCGAGAGCCAGCCCGCAGGGCGGCGGACGCGGCGGCGGACAGCATCACGGGCGGATGCGAAGAGCGAGCCCAGTTGACCGGACGGGCGAGGGTCTGCGGCAAAGTCGACCAAGGCGACGGCTGTGCTGTGCTGCGCTGTGCTGCGCTGTGCTGTACTGTGCTGTGCTGTGCTGTGCTGTTTGACAACCGGGGCACGAGCTGATAAATGCTCAGCGTGGGCTGATGGGTGACTCCTCTTCTTCAAGTACTACCACCGCCAGGAGGGCCGAGTGGGGATTCAGTGGGGGAGGGGCAGAAAAAAAAGGCGCTCCAGCCTCCCACCAGGTACCTAAAGTAGATGTCCTCTAGGTGTCCTCTAGGGGGGGGCCCCCCGAGGTCGCAGCTCAAACAGCGGGCGGTGAGCCGCCCCCCGCGCACTAGCCCCAGGTACGGGCAGACGGGCAGACGACGAGCTGACGGGCTGGCGGACAGACGATCCGGAGCCACCTGCCCACTGCCGACCAGCGGCCAGGCCCTGAGTCCATGGCCTGAGAAGCAGAGGGGCGACAGGCCCTGCAATGCGACCCTTATGCCGTCCGGGCGCTGTGGCAGGACGGGGAGGTGGTCCAATTGCCTCCAAAGTTCGACTTGATGCCTGACAGCGAGCCCCTGTGAGAGCATGAGATGCCGATGGATATGAATGATGAGTACGGAGTACAGAGCACAGAGTATAAGGGAATTACTTTGCCCAAATCTTACAGCTGGGCCAAGGCGGCCCTGACGAGGAGCCGACTGTGCCCCTCAGCCACTAATCACTAGTCGCGCTCAATATAAAACTTACAGGCCTACTGTACGGATACAGTAGGTTCCAAAAGTGATGAGACGGCCTCCCTAGTCTGAATCTTCTTTTCTTTTCTTGTTGGCAGAAGCCTCGCAGCGGACGCCTCGCACCTCCTCCCATTAGGCCGTAATCGAATGCTGGGTGCCAGACGTCGTAAGACGCACATCCCAGTGCTGCCGTGGATGCAGCAACAGCGTCAGTGTCCACTCAGCCGCCGCCAGCACCTCAAACATGGCCTACGAGCCCCGCATCTCGCTCACACTTGCAAAATGGCCTCCTTCTTGCGCGTGGGCCATTGCCAAATGCTGCGTGCGAAGCGAGGTTCGCCCTTGGACAGGTACATACATACGAGAGCGCTGCGCATGCCATATTGCTCCATCGACATGAGCTTTGAGCAGGGTAGCATGTGCGTGGGAAAGCAACGCGTATACCTACCTACCTAGGTAGGTACAGTACCTAGTGCATGCAAGTCAGCTGCAGACTGGCCAATGGCCCCTGTGACCTGCTCCTCTTGCTGGCGCCATTGCGAGAGCGTCTGCAGGCCGCCGACAGCCCCAGCGCAACCGCAACAGCATATTACGTATCCTACGTGCTTCCTGTAGATGCCTTTGCGCCCTTGGACACTCAAAGCGAGGGTGGAATCATGTCAATTATGCGGGAGAAAACGCCGAGCCTTCAATCATACACATCAAGTCCAGTCTGCCGTCGCCAGAGAGCCGCACCGCAGTCGCCTCTCTCCGGGCCCTTTGTCCTCGTGCTGAGTGGCCCAAACGAACCCCAGTACCCGACAGCCAACTCGATCAAGGTCCAGCGTGCTCAAAACAAGTAAACCATCGTTGCAATTCGCTACCGCTTTGTCCCATCTCTGCGTCTCGAACCTCGCAACTTGCGAGTTTCGACCGACGTCGTCATGTTTAGATTTGGCCCCCCTGACGGACCGAGTTCAAGGCAGCACAGGGTCATCATTTACGAGTAGCGACAACTGGAGGATAAGAGTTAGCCATGATGATCTGCCATGCCAGACTTGACCTCGGGTTTCCTTACCCGCGGGAATGATGATGATGAGCAGCAGAATGATGATGCCGGCAATCAGACACATGCGCATTTTGACGTCCTTCCACCACATCTGCTTGCGGACCCTGTTGGCTCCACGACGGAAACCCTGGGCCGAAACAGCCAAGTTGTCCGTCTTGTCTTGGAGAGCATCGAGACGTTCGCCACGCTGCGATACCTTGCTGATGTTGTCGCGCATTACACCGACGGTGTCGTTGATTTGCTGCAGAGATCACGTCAGCACCAGAGTCCCCGGCTGTTGGGCAGTGACAGAGCGCATCACGACGGCGAGACACTGCAAGTTGATCGTCTCGTGGATTGCATTCGCCCGACCGGCTGTCGATGTGGCGTAGAGAGAATGGCACATCAACGGAGCCGTTATGCATCGACGTTCAATCCGCGTCCGGGCTCTGATGAGCGCCGCCACGCCTGTCGCATCGCTTTGGCGAGCGGCGACATGTACTCGGGCGGTCGTGACGCATGGTCGTTCTCAGGGTATCGGCATTGTCACGACGGTTCGGATTGCGACCCGTCGGCAGAGGCATCGCGGGCATAAAGAAAAATTCGCAGAGTCGCCATCGACCTACCTCTTGCAGGGCCTGTGTCCTGGCAGTGCCGCCGGCACCTTGTTGAGATGCCGACTGGCCGTTGGGGATATAAGGGTCATAGGGGGCGTCTTGCTCAGGCATCGTGACGGGGGCTCTCGAGCGAACTCGTTGGGCGGCGAAAAGGTTGGCGCAGCGGTGAGTGAGGCTCGTGCTATTGCGAGTGACGCGATGGATTTGCGCGAAGGCGGCTTGGAAGCGTCGATGGAGGCAGCAAGGAGGACTTGGACTGGCGATGTTGAGGATGGAGAGAGAGTTTTGCGTTGCTGGAGGAGGCGAGACAACCGCAGGGCGCAGGCACAGGGTACGTACGGGACGGGACCCAGCAACCAACCCCCCCTGGTGGTTGGCGAGGCGAAGGCTGGCCAGCTGACGCAGCACCACGGAGGCCACGGAACTGAAACCTCCGGTCACTCACCCACGACCCGCCCGCCTTGTACGTGGCAGGTATCTCGACGCCCGCTGCGCACATGTAATGTACCGGGACTCTGGGCAAATGCCACAAGAAATGCTTAATCGGCCGGGCTTGTTTGCGTCTTTCATTATGATTGTCTTCATTTCCGGCCCTTTCATCTGTCTCTTTCCTTTCTCCCTTTTGTTGGGTGGCGAAGGGGAGGAACCGCGCCCCTTTGTCTCTCCACTGCCAAGCCAAAGATGCCGTCGAGGCCTCAAAGGAACATGGGGGTCACGTGCGACTGCCACCTCGGCGACGACCTTGGAGTGGCTGTGCGAAGAGGCAGACGTGGCTGGTCACTCTCCTCTCACAACATTGAAATGGCATGGACAACGGCGCACGTCGGGGAGGAAAACGGCATATACCATGCATGGAAAGGTCCTTGAATGCCATGCCACCAGGAACAAGAAAGGCAAATGTTCGATTTTTGGTATCGACGTCTGATATCGCTGGGCCACGAAACGTATTTGGTTCTCCATTGCGCGCGACTCGTTGCAGGACGGTTTCAGTCCAGACAGGCCCAGGCCCGGACAGGCACAGAGAATGGCCGCACGCAGACGGCGACGGTCGAGTCACGGCACGGCGACCAGCGCCGGTTGGTGCCCGTCCAGTCGGTTCATGGCTGGTTGAGCGACCGGGCACTGGCAGGGATCCGTGATTGCAGGGTGCCTCGCTCATGACAGCGTGGGCGAGCCGTAATTGCTCGCGCCTTACGTAAAGCCCGCGGCCAGCTATTTCGGGAGCGCGGTGACGGTTCCAAACTTGGATGCAAGGGGGGGGAGGAGAAGGGAAGCCCGAATGTCTGTGGAAGCCGTGATGCAAGGAAGTTATTGAGCATCATGCACGCGAACGTGCAAAACCGAATAGAGAAACAAGCAAGACCTTTGGGGTCCGTTTCTGTGTTTTGTGTTGGCCGGCGCCGGGCCGCCGCGTGCGCTCAGTTGGTGCCGCTTGAAGCTGTAAATTTTGTCTGCCGCAAGCAGAGACGCGCCGAAAACGAGCAATGTCGCACTGTGCTGGATCTGCCACGCACACGCCGTAGCGCCTGGGTGTCAAAGGTCGCTCGCCCGTGACGACACCCAAAACTATTCAGCCTGCCTTGCTGATTCTTGAAAATGGCATGTCGCTGGAATCTAGGACCGGGTACGCGTACAGGCTGTTAGCCGAGGGCCCGGCTTGGCTCCCCTCCTACACATGCGAACTACTACAGGGGAGGGGGATCCCGTGTCAAGTTCCTTCGTCTTGTTCCTTCACAGGAGCCACCGACCCAAAGCAACTGATTGAGCCGTATCCTGCCCAAGCCTCGTGTGCGCCTCGTCAGCCATTCTGCCAATGCAAGCTCGTATTATCCCAAATAGGCAAAGGAGGCGCGGCACACCATCGTCATCGCACCTCAACCCTGGTCGCCTCTGTATGTACTGTATGTACATACTGGAGGTGGGCGGGCGGTGCTGTTGCTGCCGGACAGATGTCATCATGTATGTACAGTATGTACGTACATGGACAGGGCTTGGGCGATGCGCCCGCCTCATTGTACAGCTTACCTAGCAAGAACAGCCTTTGAATTAAAGTGCCTTGTATTTTGTCGGGTAGAACAACGAGAGGCGCTTTTGACAAGTTTGCCATTGTCAATGGTGTACATACCGTGCCTCTACAGTGCCAAGAAACTGAGGCTGACAGACTGAGACCCCCGCGCTAACGGATGGATGCAGAAGGCTGCCAGGTTCCCCGCTAGGCAGTGCGGGGCCCGACGAGGTATACGAGCCCAAGGCACGCAGACAGAGCGACTGCCAAAAGCTTCGTAAGAGTGAGTATGTGGTACCTGCCCCTCCAAGGGCAAGAGGGGCAAACAATATGTTGTGCTTGCTATCGTACCACGGGCGGAAGAACACCATGTCGTGCTATCAGGTACAAACATTGTCGCGTCTACTCGGCCACTAGCACTTACCCGGCCGTTCTTTCTATGTATGTACAACTCCAAACTGGTGCTTGCTTTCGGCTTCCGTGCCAGTGCAGTAGTAACTGCAGTCGTGATGATGCATCGAGACGGGGAAAGAGGATCCGGCCAATGTGCAGGTACTTGCCCATACCTATGTACAGTACCGCCTATCTAGCATCTACAAGACACAGTATGTACAAGCATGCATGGTGGTGGCCCAGCCCTCCGGATGCGCTTCCTGTCCCACTCTGCTGGCCGCCGCCATCAAAAGGTCCTTCCAGCCGGCCGTGACGGAAGATTTATCAAGGCCCAGGACAGCTTGAGTCTCCTCCTCGAGGACCGCCGCCCATCGACCTCGTCCTCGGTCGTACATACACACATACGCGTACAATATAGCTTCACTTCCCCCGTCTCCACTTACACGCGTGCGAGCCGCGAGTCCCAGCATTGGCTCGGTACGCCAACCTTATCACTGTCGACCCACGCTCGCCTTCGTCACGCCTTGTTGCTTACCTCTCCGAGCTCTGCCTTCTGTCTCGCTCGCTCTGTGGCCGTCACGTCGTCATCTCACCACCGAGTCTCACCCTGCTTGCTCATGGGCCTCCGACTTTCTCTTGGTCCCTGAGCGTTCATGCTCTCTTCGCCATGCTCTGGACACGTCGAACTCTCGGCCAGCTGGTCGCGGCCGCCTTGCTGCTGACGAGCGGCTCGACCTATGACCTAAATCCCGACTCGACTGGTACGCCGAGCCCATTCCACTTGCACGTGAGCTTGTCCGCCAACCAAATCCACAGACTCGATAAAGTCCATTGCCAAGAACATGGCCGACGACCTACTCTCGTTTTACGATGGCGATAAGCCGGGCGGCACCCCGGGCCTCTTGCCTCAACCTTACTACTGTATGTGCCACCGTCCACACTCATGTCTGCCTCGTCGCCTGACGCGGCTGCGCAGGGTGGGAGGCTGGTGCTATGCTAGGCGCTCTCGTCGACTACTGGTATTACACCGACGACGACTCTTACAACAAGCTCATCACCGACGGCCTCCTCTTCCAGGTGGGCGAGAACGCCGACTACATGCCCAGAAACCAGACCCTCACCGAAGGCAACGATGACCAGGGCTTCTGGGGCCTCGCCGTCATGTCGGCGGCCGAAAACAAGTTTCCCGACCCGCCAGCAGACAAGCCGCAGTGGCTTGCGCTGGCCCAGGCCGTCTTCAACACCCAGGCCGCGCGATGGGACGAGACCGAGTGCGGTGGCGGCTTGCGGTGGCAAATCTTCCACTGGAACAAGGGCTTCGACTACAAAAACTCAATCTCCCAGGCCTGCTTCTTCGCGCTGGGGGCCCGCCTGGCGCTCTACACGGGCAACGATACATATGCCGAGTGGGCCGACAGGACGTGGGACTGGATGGTCAACGTCAAGTTTATAGACGAGTACTGGCGCGTCTTTGACGGTGCGCACATTGGCACCAACTGCACCAACATTGTTCCCTTCCAGTTCAGCTACAACGCCGGCGGTTTCCTCCTCGGCGCCGCCGCCATGTACAACTTCACCGACAGCCCCAAATGGAAGAACCGCCTGGACAAGCTGCTCGAGGGCAGCAAGGTCTTCTTCACCGGCCCCGACAAGAAAATCATGACCGAAGTCGCCTGCGAGCCCGTCGACCGCTGCAACTTGGATCAACAGTCCTTCAAGGCGTACCTCAGCCGCTGGCTCGCGGCCGTCACCCAGTGGGCGCCCCATACCTACAATGTCATCATGCCATATCTCCGCGCCTCGGCCGTGGCGGCCGCCAAGCAGTGCGTCGGAGGCGCCAATGGCCGCATGTGCGGGCTCAAGTGGAACCAGGACAA
The DNA here is from genome assembly GCA_027405785.1 of Ophiocordyceps robertsii. Taxonomy (NCBI): domain Eukaryota; kingdom Fungi; phylum Ascomycota; class Sordariomycetes; order Hypocreales; family Ophiocordycipitaceae; genus Ophiocordyceps; species Ophiocordyceps robertsii. The sequence goes on from JAPEBW010000687.1 coordinate 18,363, forward strand.
GTACGACGGCTCGACGGGCGTCGGACAACAGATGGCCGCCATGGAGGTGACGCTGTCCTGCATGGTCAAGCAGCGAGCTCCACCCCTGACGGAGAAGACGGGCGGCACGAGCCAGGGCAGCCCCGGCGCTGGCGGCGACGACATCGGCCGTGAACATCCACCGGGCCCCATATACAAGCCCCTGACGGCCGGCGACAGGGCCGGAGCCGCCGTCATCACCATTGTTGCCATTGCCGGCATGTTGGTGGGCATGTTTTGGATTTTCCTCGACGAGTCGTCCGACAAGGGACCTCTGGATCAGTGCAAGGGGTTCGCAAGCTGGGTGGCCGCCTCGGTTGCCGGCCTGGCTTCTACTGGCGCCGCCGCCGCCGTCTTGCATCGGACCAGGGGCGGCGGCCAGATCTGTAACGAGAAGAACCCGGCAGTGGTCAGCTCTGTGAGCGAGCGGGGGTTGCGCTCGAGCTCGGAGATCAACCAAGCAGCAGTCGAGGGGGCGCCAGTCAAGACTGGCCGCATCCGCAGCCAGAGTCACTCGAAACGCTTGTCGAACATGCCCATTGGCTGGCCGCACAATCCGTCGCTTCGGCCCGCCTCCGGAATCGAGTCCAGTCGAAGTCGAGGGACGGCTGCGCGGGATGGGGATGGGGCGAGGCTCTCGGGTAGCGCGGTACAATCGACTGCTTCACTATCATCGGCATCGATACGAGAACAATGACGGAGGAGTAAAGACATGTTTCTCGTAATTCCAAGTTTTTGCTTGGCCGGAAGGCGCAAGCCACGGAAGCATCGCGGAGGGATGCGAGCGGGTTGTGGCGAGACCGAGGCTTGCTTCCTGCATGGTAATGGCTTGCGTTGGAGTTGGGCTTTTTATCACTACCGGCCTATTCGTATACTGGGAAACACGGACGGATGTCGGGCAGCTCGCTTGGATGGGTACGATGAGGAGCTCCGCGGCACAGGCGTCGTGATGCGCTATTGGTGTATATAGGTGCGCTCCATGACTAGGGATGAAAATGTTCACACGACTCGGGTCAATTTCTCCTTGTCACTTACCTTACTCGGCCGCATCTCCACGTTACTAGTCGTGCTCCCATAGCCTGTGGGGCGAGTTGACAATTAACAGGGAACAGGGTTCGTTGACGACTGCTGAAGACAGAGACAATGATGGGACAAGCTCTGCCGAGACATCAGGCGGGCCAAGGCGCCATTGAAAGAGCGAAGTCGTTGGCGCCGAGAGAATTAGACATTGCAGGGCGGCGGAGAGCAGGCAAGCCGTTTTCTGTGCAGTCAGGGCCCTCCCCATGTTGCAGTGTCCTGCCGTCTCCGAGTCCGGACAACTCCGGTGGACTACGGGTTCATGGGCCGGTGAGGCCGGGCCGGCCCCCGTATAACCCAACCAAGTAAAAGAGAAGCCGACCTATATACTACATGATGGCGAGAGAGCAGCCAGCATTCCACATCTTACGAGGCGAACTCATAGCCTCGCCCGGCGCTCGCACTCTACCAAAGTCATCAGCCTCTTGACATCATGTCTGAAGGAGTCCTCTCCCCTGCTTTTCCCGGAGCGAGTCAGTCATTGCGGAGGGGGGCCCTTGGCAATGTATGAGAGAAGATGCATCACGTGTGTCAGTCAACCTGCGTTCCTCCTGGTCATCGGCATACCAAGTTAGACAAGCCGTCGGCTTCTAGCCTAAACGGCTTTTCGTTAGCAAAAGGGCAAGTCGGTCGGCAGTCAGACGTCTCAGCAGTACCGGTTTTTAGTGCTTTTGCATACCCGGTACTGATATAGCGGGCAGCCGCGGCAGGCACAGTACTGTAGGTGCCTTCGTAGGTATGTACTGTACCTACCTGGTAGGTACCTGGTAGGCATGTTCTAGCAGCACTCCCTCGCAGGGGTACCTAACCGTACCTAACCCCTAACAGGGTCCTCTTCCATGCCCGCCAATCTCCTCCTCGATATCAAACACGCCTCTGACCACTACCAGTCATGCATCGCGCCTGCGGCTGGGCACAAGCAAACCCTTGCCTTCAATCGACTTAACACAGTTACGAGGGCATAGAGAACGGCCCCAATCGAGGCGTCGTGGCATCATGTCTCCCAACAGGCTCGATCCCAACGCGCCCGACCGCGACAACCGGTCGCTGCTTTCGCCCATCGCCTACGACGACGACGCCTCTTCCCTCCACAGCCGAAGCGACCAAGATACGGACAGCGAGGATGACCAGCTGCAGCAGAGGGCGCGCAACAGCCGCGAGCTACGCGCCCACGACCGCATCGTGCTCATGCAGGAGGAGGAGATGGATCAGTTGGTGACGAGCTCGAGGCGGGAGCAGCAGCAAGGCCAACGCCGCGGCTCGGGCCTGGCCGTCCCCAATCCATTCAAGATGTTTGGCCGCAACAGCAGTTTGACCAATCTCTCGACTGCTGGCAGCTCGACCGAGGACCTGGTCGCCGAGAAGCGGAAAGCCCGTCGTGCGAGGCGCAAGCAGAAGCGCCATCGGTTGACGCGCGATGCTCGCCACGGCGAGGACGGAGAGCTCATGTATGAGATGGAAGAGGGCGGCATGAAGGACGGCAGCTCGACGGGCGACAGCACCCCTCGCGAGGACAGCGACGAGGTTGACCGCCGCCGCCTCGGCCTCGTGGCCAGTGCAAAGGCGGAACGCGGACGCAGCTGGCGGCGCTCCATCTTCATCCACCTGCTCATCGCCACCGGCTTCTCCATACTCGTTCTCATTGCCTGGAAGCTCTCCAAGAACCACAAGGGCGGGGGTGAGCGTCAGCGGCTCGTCAGCAATGGGACGGCCCTCTTTGCGCCGACGACCATCCTCATCAGCCTCGACGGCTTCCGCGCCGACTTTTTGCAGCGAGGCCTCACGCCGAGGCTCAACGCCCTCATCGAGCAAGGCATCTCGCCCAGGTACATGCTTCCGTCCTTTCCGTCTGTCACGTTTCCGAACCACTACACCTTGGCCACGGGCCTGTACCCCGAGAGCCACGGCATCGTCGGAAACTCGTTTTGGGACCCGCAGCTGCAGGCCGAGTTCTACTACACGGACCCTAAGCGCAGCCTAGACCCCAAGTGGTGGGGAGGCGAGCCGTTCTGGGCCACGGCAGAGCGGCAGGGCATCCGAACGGCGGTCCACATGTGGCCGGGCAGCGAGGCCCATATTCTACGCGTTGAGCCGAGCTTTGTCGACAAGTTCAACGGCAAGGAGAAGCTTCCCAAAAAGGTTGCCAGGATTCTCGAGCTGCTCGATATGCCTGGCAGAGAGGACGGAATGGTAGACGTCGAGCTGACGCGCCCGCAGCTGATTGCGGCGTACGTCCCCAACATTGACGCCGACGGGCACAAGTTTGGGCCCAACGCCACAGAGGTTAGGTCTACTATCAAAGAAGTGGACGTCATGCTGGATCAGCTCTGGCAGGGGTTGGATCAGCGCAACCTGACTGACATTGTCAACATCATTATCGTGTCTGACCACGGCATGGCGACGACTGACACTTGGCGCTTAATCCAGCTCGAGGACCTGGTCAACACCTCCAAGATTGAACACACCGATGGCTGGCCGCTATATGGCCTCCGTCCCAAGGATCACCGGGACCTGCAAGAGCTCTACCAGGGAGTCAAGGAGAAGTCCAAGTCGAACGCCAACTTTGATGTCTACCTGCGAGACGTGGACATGCCCGAGAGATACCACTTTTCCAACAACGACCGCATCGCGCCCTTGTGGATTGTTCCCAAGACGGGCTGGGCCATTGTCAAGCTGGATGAGTTTAACGTGGAGGAAGGCAAGAAGAAGGGCCTCGTATACCACCCACGTGGGCTGCATGGATATGACCACGAGCATCCCTTGATGCGGGCCATATTTGTCGCCCACGGTCCAGCGTTCCCCCATCCGGCCAACAGCCGAGTTGAGCCCTTTCGTGGGTCAACCCTTAGCTCTCGGCGGCAGAGCTCATGGCTAACAAGGCGGCAGAAAACATCGAGGTCTACAACATCTTGGCCGATTCCATTGGCATGGAGCCGAAACCCAACAACGGAACGCTTCGTCTACCATTGAAGCCCACCGGCACGCACAGGCCCGAGGACATACCGGCAGAGCCTGCTGATCCTCCGCCGTCGCCGACGCCTCAGCCGTCAAATGAGCCGCAACGCCCAGTCCTGAACGAGGGTCCGGCGGAGCCCGATCGGCCTACCCTGCCACCGCGCCCGACGCAAGGCGCGCAGTCCAATGCGACCTCTGAAAGCAAGGGAAACGGCACAGGCAGTACCGGGGAAGAAGAGGGTAGCGAGGGCTCCGGGTCGTTCAAGGACCACGTGCAGGGGGCCCTGGATTGGGTGGCGGAAAGCGTGAGTCGCATTTGGGACAAGATCCGAGGCGGCAACGCTGCACGAGACTGAGCGAGCGTGTTTTTTCAAGGCGCGATGATTGCCATGGGTAGATGAATCCTGGGACTTGTCTTGTTGACGGCGTTTCGGACTCGGGCTTTGACAAAGAGGTGGACTGTAGTGAACCTGAATGGCTTCTACACTTGCGTTGATATAATGGAATCCCGGCGCTTGCTGAGTGTGTCTTTGTTGAGTCTTGGTGATTTCATGTCGCCTCATCGATGGGAATTCAGGGGGACACGTACCATCAGCTCGCCTTGTGAGCTTGAAGCATGGGCCTTGGTTGGCTGGGGAAAAAAAGGGTCCGTCGAGGCCTACTGCGGGTGATGGCGCAATGGTGACGACATGGATGCACGACCCTCATGTTTGGAAGTGAGGACTGAGAGAGTGAGAAGCCGATATTCGGGGGGACTGCTGAGGTAAGCGAGCGACTTGACATTGTCACTGAGCTTGGTAACTCGTACGCGACTACAGAGTACTCTGTAAAGGGTACATTTCTGTCTCGGGTGGCCAGGTCCTGCGGCTCTCCAGTGGTCACCCACTGTAGCTGGCGCGGCTCTTCTGGGCGCTAGGCGCCTAATAACCCTTAGTGCCCGGTACATGACGACGCGTCGCGACTTCGCCTCGACTTTTAGCCGCCAGTCGCCCCTCCGCTGACGACGGCTCGTCGCACAAGGCAACCAGCCCTCATTCATCCCCTCTCTCTCGGCTGCGCACCAAAGGGACCGTCTTTCCCCCTCTGCTCTGGCTCGCTCGCTCGCTCGCTCGCTCAGGTTACAGGCCGAGGACAAGACGAAAGCCCCCCCCTCACCCTACGAGGTCGAATTGCCATCCTCCCCCGTACCTCGTCACCTCACGATCGGAAGAGGGAAATAAGAGGCGGGAGCGAGGACGAATGCGCGCGCGCCCCCGTCACCTGTCACCGGGCTGAATCTCGACCGCGGCTGATGGCCGATCCTCCGGATCACGATGCGCTCAAGGACGAGTTGGTCGTCCAGGAGGTCATTCTTGACTCCCTGCAGGGCGAATCCTTTGAAGGCGCGGAACAGGAGCGCCATGAGGCGAGGCGCGAGATTGCCAGGCTGAAGGAGCTCCTCAGTCAGTGCCCGGGACCGGCGCAAACGCCCAACGGGGACTCGAGTCGCGAGACACGTGAGTCCTGGTTGCCTTGGTTGCCGTGTTTGCTGCTGACGCGATAAGCATAGACGGCCGTGACGGTGCGCAAGCCCAAAGCCGCCACTCTCTGCCCGCCGCAACGACCCCCAAAGGTGGGCTCTGCTTCCTCGTGCTTCCTCTTGGTGCTTCTTCCTCACTGCGCCTACCTACTCTGTTCTTCCCTGCCCACCACCGCCACGTTTGCGCACACCAGCTTGCCCGAGCTGTGTTCTGCTATTCATGCCTCTTCTTCCCTCTCTCAACCCTAGATTCATCCCCAATCTCGCCGAGTCTTCTTGGTCTCTCGCTGTTCAGAATTCCGGCTATCACGGCCACCTGCGTGCCTTCTTCGCCGTATCTGTTCCCGTCGTTCGGGTCTCTCAGACCACAAAGACACCTCACTAGCCATTTTGGCCGCCTCTCTCTCCACCGCACGCTCCCATTCCATGACACGGCATCTTCTTTCTCTTGAATTCGCGCCTGCTTCTTGCTCTCTCCAGTCTTGTTGACACCGTCGCGTCAAGCGCGACCATCAGGCATCATGGAACCAGCCAACTCGCGCCTCAGCCCCCCAGCATTTGCGACTCCCACCCGGGTGAACAATGACATCTGGAGAAGCCCAGGTGCCCACTCCTTGCCAAGTCGCAAGCGTGAGCGGGAATCGCATCTCCTGGGCGTCGCCACAGATACGCCCAAAGCTCGACGGATCACCCAGACACCTCAACGGAATAGTTTCGCCACTTCGCAAGACGGCTCCGACAGCCCCATGGATATCATCGATCTTACAGGGCACGCCAGCTCCATTTCCCCCCATGTTAAGGGCAATGCCAAGGGCTAACTAGCGGCCAGAGATGATGTCGATTTCGATGCGACATGCATCGCTGAACGCATCAAACAACAGCTGAACCGCGAGCAGGAGATGAGAGACAGGAACCTGGCTCTGCAGCTTTCGAGCCGAGGGCAACCCCCTCCAGTTCTTGCATCTAGTGTGGCTTCGGGCTCGGGTCACGCGGATGCCTTTTCAACGATCACGGCTTCGCAAATGCCCAACTCCCAAGGGCCCTTTGTCAAGTACGAAGGCTCGTCTTCTCGTCCACTGCCGACACAGCTCATGCCTGGCGCATATGATGCCCGCTGGGATGAGCCCCATGGACCTAATCCGTATATTTTCACACCGCGGGCAGCGTTTGGTGGCCCGGGTCAGAGCTCGTTCTCGACAACTTCGCAGGCGTATCCCCAGAACCAACCGCCGCCCGGGACAGGCCTCTTCACAGGTGTGGGTTTTAACGGGCTTCCTTCGTATGGGAGTCCCTTCCCCCATCCGTCTCAGCCGGGACGCCAGGGTTTTGCACCGCCTTGGGGTGTGCATGGTCCGCCCAGGACACCAGCCTTGCCGAGTTCTGGCAGCGTAAGCCTTCTTGATGCAATCGACAAAACCAGCATGCTCGACTATGCCAACAAGCTCGACCTCGACGGAAATCCCTTTTCCGACAGGCTGTCCAACTTTATTGACCACGCTTACCATGATCCTAATGTGACCGAAAAGGAGCTGGACGAGTTGCTGCAAAACATTCGCCCGGACATGGACATTCCGGACGAGAAGCGGGACGGCACGCCTGCGGGACTGAAGCAGTCACTTTATCATCACCAGGAACTCGCCTTGTCTTGGATGAAGAAAATGGAGGAGGGCACCAACAAAGGCGGCATCTTGGCCGACGACATGGGTCTGGGCAAGACGATATCCACACTTGCTCTCATGCTGGCCAGACCTGCCGCAGGGCGACTCAAGGTAATTCGAGGGTCTTTGAGGGGACAAGGTGAACAAGTTTGGTCTCGCTGACACCGAACAGACAAACTTGATCATTGGACCGCTCTCACTGGTACGCCAGTGGGAGGAAGAGATTTCGAAGAAGACCAAGCTCTCCCACCGCATGTCTGTCTTCGTGTACCACAACACCAAGGCGACGACGGACGACTTGCTCCGCTACGACGTTGTCCTGACGACGTACGGCACGATTGCTCAAGAACTGAAGCGGCTAGAGAAGTTCATGGAGGAAAACGCCAACCGGAACATTGACTTCAACGACAGAGCCAACGGTCTCAAGTTTCCCTTGCTGCATCCGACCAAGGCAGTGTTTTACAGGGTCGTGCTTGACGAGGCACAGTGCATCAAGAACAGGAAGACCAGGACGGCGAACGCCTGCCGCGCGCTCAAGTCCACGTATCGATGGTGCCTTACTGGAACCCCGATGATGAATGGAGTCATCGAACTCTTCTCTCTTGTCCAGTTCCTCCACATCAAGCCTTACTGTGTGTGGGAAAACTTTCGGCAGGTAGGACAAAATCGGCGGACTGCTTTTGACTGGTGCTATACTGACGGGTCACAGGCCTTCGGCACCTTGTGCGGTCTCAGGGGCGATCCAAAAAGCGTCGCCATGAACAGGCTCAGAGCCTTTCTCAAGGCCATCATGCTGCGAAGAAAGAAGGATTCGCAGCTCCATGGCAAGCCTATTCTCAAGCTTCCTTTGAAGACGGAGAAGACAGTGTACGCCAAGCTTTCGCCCGACGAGACGGAATTCTACAAGCAGCTTGAGCAGCAATCCCAGGTCCTGTTCGGCAAGTACCTGCGCGAAGGTTCCGTTGGCAGGAACTATTCCAACATTCTCGTTCTCCTCCTCCGCATGCGGCAGGCTTGCTGTCATCCACATCTCAACCTAGACGTGGACGATGTCAGCCGGGTTGGCACGGAGAAGGTGGATGACAACATGGTGCAGCTGATCAAGGGGCTCAGCAAGGCCACCGTCCAGAGGATCAAGTCAATCGAGGCTTTCGAATGCCCGATTTGCTTCGACGCGGTCCAGTCTCCATCATTCTTCATCCCGTGTGGCCATGACAGCTGCAAGGATTGTGTCACGCGCTTGGTCGACAGCGCCGCAGCCGCCAACCTGCAGGCCGGAGACGAAAGCGACAAGGCTAAGTGCCCTGTTTGCCGTGGCACTTTTGATGGCAAGAAGTGCTTTACGTACGAGGCATTTCGGAGCGTCCACATGCCCGAAACTGTCGTCAAGAAATCCGAATCCGATGACGAGGACCCAGAGAGCGACGACGAGTCCGACTCGGACTCGGAGGCCAGCACAGACGAGGTTGACGCCCAGGGGAACTTGCGAGGGTTCGTCGTTGCGGATGACGATGAGGACGATGTGGACTCCAAGTCTCCGACCCAGAGGGCTGCCAGAACTCCCAAGAAGAACAAAAAGGGCAAGAAGAAGTCGCCCGAGGTCAAGCCATCGATGCTCAAGAGCTTGCGGCTCGAGGCAGTCAAGAATCGCGACGCGTACAAGAGGTACATGCGCTACCTGCGAAAGACGTGGATGCCGGCGGCCAAGGTCTCGGCGTGCATGGATCTTCTCAAGACGATCCAAGAGACGGGAGAGAAGACGATTGTCTTTTCCCAGTGGACGCTGCTCCTGGATCTGCTGCAGGTGGCCATGTGGCACGACAAGTTCAAGGACAAGCCGCAGCGGTACGACGGCAGCATGTCGGGCGAGGAGCGCGCCATGGCCGCCAAGTCTTTCCGGGTCAAGGACGACGTCAAGGTCATGCTGGTGTCTCTCCGTGCCGGGAATGCGGGCTTGAATCTGACGTCTGCCAACAACGTCATCATCATGGACCCCTTCTGGAATCCCTACATTGAGATGCAGGCCGTGGACCGAGCGTACCGCATCGGGCAGAAGAAAGAGGTCAAGGTCTACCGCATCCTCACCGCGGAGACGATTGAGGACCGCATCATTGCGCTTCAGGAGCGTAAGAAGGAAATTGTGGAGGCTGCACTGGACGAGACCGAGAGTATGAAGATTGGTCGCCTGAATGTCAGCGAACTCAAGTTTCTTTTCAACACGAGGGACTAGCGGTGGGCGCAACTGCTACGAGGGGCTTTTGCAAAACCCTTTGCTATCGGGGGGGAATCAAGGGAGTGTCGGCTGTGCATGCCTCGGGACGAGGCGCCGAGGAAGGCAAAAAGGGCGCATTCTCTGGTTTTCCACTGCATTTGGGTGCGAGGCCGACTGGCAGGCTGTGCGTCCCGGCGAGGCGGCTTCTAGATGAGCGCGGGTGCGCAGCGCGAGCAGCACAACAAAAAGGGGGTTGGATCTGTAGAGTTGTAGACATCTGTAGAGATAGATGTGCACAAGGCCTATCCGTCGTCGCCTGTCTTTGCGCGTGTCTACTAGGTGGGCAGTCTGCGGTGCTCGGTGGAAAGATGCGGCCAAGTCGATGATCATGGGCATCGTCAAGTGCACGGGTGTGTAATACATGTGTCCAAGCCTCGCGGGCAAACCCCCTTCCCCCCGCCATTGTCCCCTGCAGCACGGCTCTCACCGGTGACGAGCGTCGCGGGCGTGCTCGCGAAAACGATGGTCCGAGGGGCGGCCGGCGCGGAGCCAGCGGCACGGGCGGAGCTGCTCGAGGGCCATGGCGGTGGCGGTGGCGGCGGGCGGTGGCGTTACGAGGACGAGCTGGCGACGACTTCGGCGACGACGTTGGCGAGGGTCCCGGGCTCGTCGTCGGGGGCCCGGGGCGACGAGCCCCAGCGCCAGACGCGCTCGCGGGGGGCGCGGTCGAGGGCGGCGGCGGTGAGGACGAGGGCGGTGCGCGACGGCTGCTGCTCGACGGAAAAGTGCAGCTCGAGCGTCTCCGTGTCGACGTCGCGGATGGCGGTGCCGACGACGCTCTGGGTCCAGCGCTGGCCGCCGGGGGCCGTGGTGGCGGCGAGGTGGGCGAGGAAGTGCCTCGTCAGGGCGCGCGCCACCGTCGTGTTGAGGTAGTCGCACAGGCCGCGGAGGTCCGGGTAGCCGTCCGGATAGGGGGCGCAGTGGCCCTGGAGCGGCGACGGCGACGGCGCGAGGGCGACGTGGTAAAAGGTGGCCGTGACGGGGAAGAGGATGGTGCGGCCGCGGATGGTGAGGGAGGCGGCGGGCAGCACGTCGAAGTCGAGGGCGAACTCGATGGGCTGCAGCATGTTGCGCACCAGCGTCTGCGCGGCGGGCGGCTGGTTGGGGGCCGCGGCGCCGGGGTCCGTCGCCGACAGCACGTCGGGCGTGCGCAGCGCAAACGACGAGGCCAAGCCGGCGGCCCGGAGCGCCTGGGCGAGCCGGCCGACGTGCCGCACGCAGGCGCGGGTGCTGAGCAGCGACGTCATGCGCGCGATGATGGGCCGGAGCAGCGCGTACGTCTGCTGGCCGCGGGAGCGCGGCACATGCGGCGGTATCGGCCTTGTCCGCATGAGCTCGTTGTATCTGTGCGCGTAGCTGAGCAGCATGTGCAGGCTCGCCGAGATGGCCTCGGCCGTGCTGTTGTCGGGCAGGGCCTCGTCGGCTTCGGGGCACGAGGCCAGGGGCAGCAGCTCGAGCGTGACCGAGGACGCCTCGTCGACCTTGCACTTCAGGCGCGAGCCCTCGAGGCCGACGTCATAGGCGGCGAGCGTGCGCGCCTCGCGCGTCAGCTCGTGCCAGAGCTCCTGCGAGAAGATGGTGTTGCGCGCCTCGAGCACGCGCGACTCCAGCGACGGGCTGCCGGCGGAGCGTCGACGGGGGACCGAGCGGCCGACGACCTGGCCGTCCCGCTGGTACGTGACGACGAGGCCCTCGGAGATGCCGCCCAGCCGGCCGAGGTCAAGCTCCACGGAGCCATCCTCGCCTCTCCTCATGGGTGCCAGCCCGTTATTCTTGAACTCTGCCGAGGCTATTTCCTCTGTCAGCCGCGGCCCGGCCAGAGCATGGGAGCGGGTACAGACAGACCTTCTGAGAAGCCAAACCTCACGCCCAAAGTATGTCTTTCGTGCGGAACCCTGCACGTGGACCAGCCAGCCTTCTTGACGGCCATGACGTCCTCCCAGTACCTGCTCTCAGTCTCAACTTCACTTTCCAGTAGCGAGCTGGCGTCCTCGGCCGCGTCCCGCGTCTTGTTGATCTCAAGGAGGGTCCAGCCGAGGGCCACCTCCTCGAGAGCCTTGGTCTTGGCCTCGCTCGTGCTTGGCTCGTCGAGCTTGTCAGCGCCGAGGGTGCCGATGCCGACCATGTCGCGGAGCTGCTGCGACAGCGTCAGGCTGGCCGTTGTCGGGTTCTGCTTGGAGAGGAGAAGGGAGAGGGAGTCGAGCGTGAGCATGGCCGTGTTGCTCGCGATGCTGGCCGAGCGCGAGCAGTCAGCCTTGGTGCGAGTACAGCAACCGGGGGCGCAAGACACACGCACTCGATGTTCTTGAGAACCTCCATGCGGGCAGCAGACGGGTCCTTGGCGGCGTCGTCGTCGTCTGCCGCATCCGCCATCTCCACGTCCTCGTGCTGCACGGCCGCGCCATTCGAGTCCTCGCCCGCCCTGATCTCCTCGTGCAGCTTCGTCTCCGTCAGGCCGCGAAAGCCGCCGGCCTGTGCATTGACGCGGGCGATGAAGTCGGCCAGGTTCTTGGGCTCCTTGCCGGCGATGGGGAAGGGCCTCAGCGACAGGGGCTGGCCGTCATCGTTGGAAGCCATGGTAGCTTGCGCCGGGAGTCGACTGCGACGCGCGCCAGCAGCCTCATGTGGGAGGGAGTGGCAAGGGCGTGCGCGCTGGGCGCCAGCAGTGCAAAGCGAGGGTGTGGTGAAGGCGATGTGCGAGGGGGAGGAGAGCTTCCGCGCAGCCTCGTTGGGCGTCGGCCAATGATGGCTCACAAGGTGTGGCTGGTTGTGGCGCTCAAGCCCCGGAGCGCCACAGGCCGTGATGATGCCGTTTCAGCCTTTCAAGCTTCCGAGGGCAGACGCACACGTAGTCAGAGCGCCAAGAACGCTCTCTATTCTGCGGCTGCCAAGGGTCAACAGCAAGGATCCAGGTAGTATCTAATCCATAACAAAGTCAAAGAATGTCCACCACCGCCATACACGCCCACGGCGTCCAGCACCTCACCGCCTCCAGCCTACAGCCGCCTGTCCCGTCCATGCTGAGCGTCCAGCCGCTCTCTCTCGGCATCATCAAGAGCTTCCTGAATGGCCGACGGCTCGGCAACAAAGACAAACACCATTCGGATCGAGCTCCATCGATGCCTTATCCCGAGCCAAAGCGGGGGCTCGGGCCGCTTTACAGTGGCAACAATATCCACCCAGCGACTGTCATCCCAGAGCGCCGTTGCCCAGAGGTCCAGTCGTTCCTCTAATGCCTCGAGACGATCATACAAGAGGTCTGCCCAGCTCTGGTGCGCCCCAATGAGCTTGAGCTGTTCCACCTCGAGCTTGACCCAGGAGCGGTACCCAGATTTGTCCTTGTCCGCTGCAAAGGACGTGTATCTGGCAAAGGGTCGCAGCTTCTTCCGGGTCCAAGCCTTGCCGAAACCTCGCGAGACTATGGCACTGAAGGCGTGAAAGGGTCGACTGAGAGCCCGCTGCTCAAAGGGGGCAATGAAGTCGGCCACGTTGGCGTGGCCAATGAGGCAGAGGGCTTCGTGCATGAGATCAAGGCCCGAGGCCAAAATGTCGGGCATGAAGCGGTCGGCAACGTCCTGGAGGCCTTCTGCACAAGCACTCCTCGTCAGCGATGCGATGCCGGGCAGCAAGCAACAGTGTGGCCTACCGAGCCCGTGAAGAGCACGCCAGAAATAGCACTCGACGGCAATCACCTGGTAGAGCTCCCAGGGGGCCATCAGGCGCGTCACCAGGCAGCGTTGCAGCTCGGCCACCTTGGCGCGGCATTTCGCGGCATACTCGCTCGAAGCCGTCTCGCTAAACGTCATCTTCTTGCACAGCCAAGTCAGGATCTGAAAGAGATAGAGCGCTTTCTCGATCCTGTTGAGCTCCGTAGGCGTCGGCGGGCGATGCCGAATCGAGTCCAAGAGGGGGAGGAACTGCTGCTTCCTGGAGTAGGCGCAGTCTTGGACGAACAGGGCTCTCAGCTCCGAAACCTTGCGGTGAAGACGGGACATGGCGAGGGCGGCCGAGGGAGAGAGCCTGGCCCGAGGAGCGGCGTCTCGAAGCATCCGCACAGCGTCGACGTGGGAGGCAAAGTCGGCCACTTCAGTGCCGTCGAGGTCAGGGGCCTCGACAGTGCCGTCGAGGAGCATCTGGCTGACAACGGCATGCCCCCAGATGTGCTCGGGCAGCTCGTTCCTCAGGACTCTGGTGGCAATGGACCTGGAGCAGGCGCTGAAGGCTCGATGGAGAGCGTCGAGGGCAATGACTGCGCTTTTGAGCGACAAGACGTCGGGCAGTTGCTCGAGGACATGGAGATGAATGTCGAGAGGCATGTCGGCCAAGCCCAGCTTGCGCATCGACATGGCTTTGGTTGCCGGTGGAACGCTTTGGTTACTGGCGGCAGACATGGTGAGAGAGGCCGGGCGATGTGAAGCTATCCAAGGCGGCGGCGGCATTCGAAGGGGGGGATATACTCGAATTTATGCTGCTCGTGGGGAAAGCCCCTGGTCGAGGCTCGGCTGCACGTGGACGCACCCGCATGCCATTCAGGAGGCGTCACGCCGCTCCAGTCATGACCAACGACAAGGGATAGATGGGAGGCGGTGAAGTGGTTGGCCGAGGCCGAGAGACGGGACGGCAGACCGAGGTGTGCAGCTGACGTCGTCGCGGCGCAATCACGGTGGATACGGGGGTCGTGACGGGTCAATTGACGGGGCTGGGTTGTGCCTGCCTGCCAAGTGGTTAGTGCGAAATGAAGAGACCGGAGGGAGGAGGCAGGACTTGGCCTCTCTCCCTACTCGCCCACGCAGTCGAGAGTATCAGAGTCGGACGCGGATGCGAGGCGGCGCGGACAAGGTCAGAGTCTGGGGCCTCTGGGGCGCCAGCTGCTAATCTTTCTTCCAGCCTCGTCCCATGCACTCGTCGGTGCCCCGTCTGTCACTCCGGTTGCGCATGTGGCTTGGGCTCGCCTGCATGAGAGAGGCCAGCTCGGCTCGAGGATGGCATGGAGCATCATCTGGAGAGCGGCGTTGACTTGCTAGTGTCTCGTCGAAACGCCTCGAGCTTGTCGGCGTCAAGGTTGGCCGTTGCTGGTATTCGCCGAGGGCCCTTTCAATAGACGATAGGTGGCCGGTGAGCGCCGAGAGCTCCGAGCCGAGGGCGGCAACGTGAGACTCGGCGTTGAGGGCGCACTTGGTGAAGGTGTACAGAGACTTTGTGTGATCTTGGTCCAGGCACGGGGTGAGCGGCCACGCCTTTGGAGGACCAGACAGACGGCACAGCTACTCACTCACCTTGGTAGCAAGCTCCGTCAGCGTCAGCGCCGTCGCGCCAATGGAGCCTGGATCCATGGCGAGGGTTGGGGATGCACGGCTTCGCCAACCGGACCGTGTCGTCGTCGGAGAGGTCGCCCCATGAAGGGAGCCAGTCGATGGCCGAGGCACTATAATAATAAAACGCTAAAAATAATAATAGATATAGTGCTGCCTAGCCACGACGGGCAAAACATTCCCCTATGCGTTTCACGCTACCGTGCAGTTATTATGGATCTTGACTGGGATCAGCTAGGTCTTTACTATCGCTTCCTTTGCCATCATTTTTAATGTCGCTTCTTTGACTCGCTGTAACACGGCCTCTCTAGATGGTAGAATCTTGACACGCTCCGCGTTTCGCGCCCGCCGCGTATCTCTAGGTTTCGTGATACTTCTTGGCCCTGACCCCCGTCGACGGTCATCTATGTCGCTGTCCGCTTTCTCTGCCTACGGCTACCTCTGTTAAAATAAGGGTTCTAAGTTAAGGTCACACGCATATGCCCTTGTTCAGGTCGATGCAAACGCACGAGTATAGAACGGGGCTGCCTTGGCCGGGAGGAGAGCTCTAGCAAATCATCCCGAGAACCCCCAAGGCACAGCTTTGGTCATATCACTGCACATATCGACGGGTGGGATCATGCGACAGTCTGTCAGGGATGGTGCGTGTCGGTCAGGGCTAACGAGGATGATGTGCTCGATATATCCTACGAGCCCCCCCGTGACTCCAAACACTCTCAAAGTGCCGTTTAAGGGGTGAGAGGTAAAAGCTTGTCTCTCTTTGCTATCTAATCTATAGGCGAGGTTGTCTTGTGTACAAGAGCTTGAGGTTACGTGAGGTAGCAGGCCCCACCTTAGGCTAGGTTGGACTTGGTGGTCCCGACCTATCCCCTGGTGGATGCTACCTATACTCCGTAACAATACATTTTAGTTATTGGTTAATCGAAGAGGCCACGAATAAACTTCCAGTCCCCTTGCCCGTCCTCCGACCCGTTCGGAGTCCACTGGAAAATGTTCTTTTTATGAAGGCAATATTTTTCGGAATTAACAGCTTTATCGCAAATCGGAATGTTAATTCCCAAAGAGACAAATTTTTGAATCTTTGGATCCCATTGTACAGCGAGCGTATCAAACTTGCATTTGCCCGAATCATTAATTGAAGGGCATTCAGACAGCCCCCGAGCTGGTTGATCTCGTCAGTCAACAATCCAACCTAGAGGGAGAGCTAGACTTACTAGCCGGGTCCCTGCTAAGGCACCGGCCGTTATTCGGGCACCTGCACGTATTGTCGCCCGCCATTAACGTGCAGTAAAAACTCACGCCTGGGCATTTGGTCTCGCAGTCTTCAAGCTGGCCGTTCTGCGGCAGCGCAGTTATCAAGGGAGTGGCGATGGCCAGACTAACGAGGATGCTGAGGAACTGCATTGTAATGTGCGGTTGGCGTATATAACAACTTAAAAAGAGCGAGTGAGAGTTGTAAGAGAGTTAACGACTAGATTGTTATAACATATCCTGAGTGATTCATAAAATTTTAGGTCCCAAAGTGGTTGGCGGCCCCTTTTATATATACCTATGCTTCGCTGTAGCCCTAAGCTTCGCTGTAGCAAGAACTTTCTATTACGGGGGTCCAGGCAATGCGAGAGCCCCGAAGATTACGTATACCGGCAATATCCGGCATATACGCATTGCTGCCAAGGCATGGATATATACAACAGATCATTCAAGTTCAGCTTAAACATTCGCTCCCACCTAACAGAAAAGGGCACCGTTATTATGCCTTAGATGCCAATAAATCAGGATCTCGGCCGGTGGATTGCTTTGTATATTAAAATTACTTCAACCACCCTTACTCTTACAAGTTAGGGGGCACGAGTGATTAACAATAATCATACTACGCCACCTACAGCCATGGAACACGACTCGCCGTAATTATTAATCTTTTCAGAATGTGGGATACAATTATGTAAATTTAACTCATACTGTACCCGACGTCGTCTGAACCCGGCTCTGTGCGTAAACCTGCCTTAAACTCGAAGGACATTACAGGTTTTGCTGCGGCGAGGTTGTCTATGCTAAGGGGGCTATGTCTAGGTGCCTAGGGCGAGCCAGTGTCTTCCTATAGGCGGCTTAGCGCTAGTTGTCATAGGTATATAGATCACCAGGTACTAGTACGGGCTAGGAAAACGCTTTTGTTTATAAAACACATAGGGGTCTATTACGCGTTACTATAAAGTGACTTGTGCCGCGTCGTGACCCTTCTTAGCATCCGTTCTATGCGTGGGCTCTGAAACCTTTAAGGGGTATAGAGGCCACTTTCTTATATTAATGCCGCGGACTAATGTCCTAACCCACATGACACATATGTACACGTTATGAGATTATGGCGTAAAAAGGAGGTACTATATTATGCGTCGATATAATTGAAGTACTTCTCTTTTAAGCCCGTTTAGTCTTCTCCCTTAATACACTTCTTGCCTGGCAAGAGGAATAACACCGACATATCCACACACCACTACTTCCCGCCTTTTCTCCTCTTAGTCGTCCCTGTATCAGTGAATGAAGTGCCTGGAGTGGCTCTTTCCTGCCCGGCGTTGCTCGGCTGGCTAGCGGCATCCGATTGCGAGAGATGGTGGCCACCCAGATCTTGGGAAAGGGCGGTTTCCGGATGTGACCCAGACGCGACGTTAAAGTCCAAGTCGGACGGCAGTTGGTCAATGGCCGAGCAAATCCTCTTGAAGTGGCCGGGCACCCATACTTCGTAGACGTTCTTAACAAACCGATACGCCGTCCACTTATCCCTCCCGTCGAGCACTGTAAAGTCAAAGCTATAGATTAGGTGACGGTAGTACTCAACATCTTTCCCATCAACTAGAACTGGATAGTGGCCCCAGATTCTGACGTAAGAATTGTCGTGGGAGATAGAAAAGGCGAGGATTTGGCGGTGGGCATCGTCATGGCGCTTAACAAGACGGAAAAGCTCGGCAACACCGCGTTACGGCCAAGGTCATGCTATGGGCGTTTTGGCGGTCGGCCACGTCAAGTCCCGCGGCGCCGCACTTAACCTCGGACGATAGAAAGGGAAAGTATTGATAAAAGGTGCCCATAAAAAAGGATTGGTCCCCGGAGAGAAAGTTGCCGAGGAAGGGGGCTAGCTTGGAGAGCTGGTTTTTAGTGAAGGCCTCGCGTCGAAAGGCAACAGAATAGTCGGGCTGGGGACGAGGGCTAGTAAGTGGAACCGCGTTGTTCCAACCGGCGTTGACGCTCTCGATTAAGATATCAAGGTGGCTGGCGCCAAATGCTGCGAGGCTCTCGGCCGACGGGACGATGAGCTGAGAGATATCGACGATGATACGGGCCTCGTTTTTATCTTGAAAATGTTGACAGGCCTTCTCAAATACATGGTCACAAAAGAGCCAGTCGACGGGAACGGGCTGGTGCGACTCTAGCAAAGTGGTGCAGAGAGTCTTGCTTGCATCGGTGATGCCTAGGCTGCATCCAGACATGAAGCTGCCCTTTGTGGCGAGCAAAGCCACGTAGCGCGAATCTTGGTAGGAAGCACTCTTTTGTTCCCTTGGCTTCTGATCGCTGGGCGTCGGGGGCGTGGCCGCCTCTTTCGGGCCAGAGACGACAGCGGTATCTTTCGAGCAAGCAGGTGCTCCATGTCGAGTTCAAAGCATTGTCGCGGCCACTTTCCCTGTCGTGCCCCGAACTCAACGAGGTCGGCCGGCTCGTCGTCATCGTCGGCGACTGGTGTCTGCGAGGCTTTCTCGGCAGAAGACAATCGGCGGGGCGCGCCTCTGAGGGGGGGCTAGGTCGCCATCGAGGGCATTGACGAGACGCTTGGTGCCGGTCTCGATGGGCAGAGGGCATTCGGGGCTTTTGTGCTTCTGGGGTCGCTTCCCTGCCCCTTGTGATTGTGAGCGAGGATATCGTCGTCGCTTCACAAAACAAACCTTGATCCTTTGGCAGTGAAGACGCGCGCATTTTGCGGGCAGCCTGCCGGCGGGCCATGGCCAGGGAGAGATGCTTGGCGATAGATGAGGAGATGAAAGGCCTGGATGCATCTTAAGCCTCCGCCGCGTGCAAGCTTACTGTGTTACTCATACGTTAAGGCAAAGCTAGCGGCGTATGCTATATATATATAATCTGCCCCTACCTGTACCTCTTCTCGCCGCCCTTGACAGCTACAGAGCACACTACCCCTCTCTGGTAGGGCCAAAGCGGTAGAATCCATCCGACATGGCTCGAGAGAGCCTCTACCTCGCCCTCTGGCTCACCACCGCCTCGTACCTGGCCTGGTCCCTCGCCCAAGCCCTGTCGCTGCGCATCGCCGGCCATGGCCTCACGCCCTACGCCGCCTACTGCTCGCCGCCATGGCTCGCCGCCGGCCTGGTCCCCGTTGGCCTCGTCGCACGCGAGCGCCACCGCCTGCTGCGCAAGATGCGCATCCACAAGACGCAGCCCGCCGCCGTCTTCCCCCACCGCGACCCCATCCTCGGCCTTGACTGGGTGCGTCTGGTGAAGGCGGCCCTGCGCTCCGACACGCTGCTCGAGACGTGGCACGACCTCTTCACCAGGTCCGTCGCCGGCACCTTTTGGGTCAACGCCATGGGGACCTGGGTCCTCATGACGTGCGAGCCCGACAACGTCAAGGCTATCCTCGCCAGCCAGTTCGAGACGTGGCCCATCGGCGGCCTCCGCCAGCGCACCGTCACCCATGTCCTCGGTCCGCACGCCATCTTCACCACAAACGCCGCCGAGTGGGCGCGCGCCCGCGCCCTGATCCGGCCGAGCTTTGTGCGGAACCAGATTGCCGACCTCGAGTGTACCAACCGCCACGTCGAGAACCTGCTGGCGAGGCTGCTGTCGCCGTCCAAGGGCGACAAGGTGGACTTGCAGGCCCTCTTCTACATGTTCACCATGGATACCTCGACCGACTTCATGTGAGCCCAGCCCGCTCTCGCTCTGCAGTGGCCTTTCATTGCTGACTGACCGTGACCAGGTTCGGCCGCTCAACCGACATGCTCGTCAGCCCAAGCAGCGAGGCCGTCGAGTTCACAGAGGCCTTTGACTACGCCCTCCGGTCCGCCGTCAGCCGCGCCCGCATGGGCTGGCTGTGGATACTGCTGCCGGACAAGCGCTTCGACGAGTCCATCGCCAGGTGCCGCGCCTTTCTCGACCGGCACGTGGCCGCCGCGCTGGCGCAGCGCAAGACCAGGGAGCGCCCCTACGTCTTCATGAACGAGCTCGTCGACTCGGGCGCCTCGCACGAGCAGATGACGGGCCAGCTGCTCGCCATGATTCTCGGCGGCCGCGACACGAGCGCCAGCACAATGAGCAGCCTGTTCTGGGTGCTCGCCCGCCGGCCCGACGTTGTGCAATGCCTCCGCCGCGAGCTAGCTGGATTTGAGGGGAGGCGGCCGTCGTGGGAGGACCTCAAGGAACTCAAGTATCTGAACAATGTGCTCAAAGAAGGTGCGCAAACGCGCCTCTACCGCGCCCTTTAGCGCTTGCTGCACATCTGCTAATCGTGAGAGGGTGGCGTTGCAGCGCTGAGACTCTGGCCCCCCGTCTCCTCCAACGCTCGAGTCGCCAGTAGGGACGCGGTCCTCCCAAAGGGCGGCGGTCCAGACGGCGAGTCGCCCCTCTTTGTTCCCAAGGGCACCGAGTGCCGCTTCAGCACCTACAGTCTGCAGCGGCGCGAGGACATTTACGGCGAGGACGCAAACGAGTTTCGCCCCGAGCGGTGGGACACGCTCCGGACGTCGTACGTTACTCCTGCTCTCGGTCCACGTGGAAAGAGGCTGACCAAGGCCGCCTACAGCTGGGAATACATCCCCTTCAGCGGAGGGCCTCGCATCTGCATAGGTCAGCAGTTTGCCCTCACCATGATGTCGTATCTCACGGCGCGCTTCTTCCAAGCGTTTGAGAAGATTGAGGCCCGCGACGACCGTCCGATGTTGCAGAGGACGAGCTCGACCATTAGTCTGTCCAACGGGTGCTGGGTCAGCCTGACCCCGGCCTCGGACGCGACGGAGAAGCAGTCTTAGCGCGCAGGGGTGCTTTGCAGGGCAGTGCCCCCATGGGACCTCTGGTGGCGAGACGTGAAGGCAAGACTCGGCTGGGGGGGCTCCTCTGGGTCTGTTGGGTCCAGGAGGGATTCTTGTTGGAAGAAATTGTGTGCGCCGCGGTTCCGTGGAGGATCAAGCTGGCCGATGTTGTTCGCCGAGCGAGTAACCAGATTGTGTCATCAGTTGATACGTTTGTCGATGATCCCATGTCCAAATGATATACGAATACGAACACATGTATGAAAAGTTGCTGTCTCGCCCGAACTTAATCACCTCGGTGGATCGGACCGTGAGCACGTGATCTGGAGCAATGCTCTGCTAGCTCGGCAAAACGCGTCGGCCAACCAGCGAGCTCCTCTGCCAAACATCAACTCTCTCTCCCTCAGCTCGTGACATTTCCTCGTCACCCCCCGCCCGAGCTGCTCTCGGCCGCAAGCATGGCTTCGCCATCGCCCTCGCGTGGCCGCTACCGGTCTTTGACTCGCTCTGTGACCCCGCGGTCTGCCGATGACCGGCGCCGTCGCCACGACTCGCGTTCCCCGTCGCGCTCGCCCACGCCTCCGCCGCGTCGCAACGGTCGCTACCAAAGCCACAGCCGCAGCGTCCGGGGCAGAGATAGTCGCGAGCCTAGCGAGCTCCCGCCGCTTTTGGGCACCAAGGTGTGTTTCTGCTGCGCGCCTTTGACTCTGTCTCGTTTCGCTTGCTGACCACCAGCTCCCTGGCCTAGGTCGTCGTCGAACGCCTGTCCAAGAACGTTCGAGAGGCCCACCTCCGCGAAATCTTTGGCCGCTATGGCCCCATTCAAGACCTCGATCTTCCGATGAATAGGACTTGTGAGCTTGCTTCCAGCTCTGCTGACTCTGAAGCGTGTGCTAAAACGTGACTCAATCAAGTCGGCACAAACCGTGGCACAGCCTACATTCTCTACCAACACCGCGAGGACGCAGAGGAAGCCATCGCTCACATGCACGAGGGCCAGATTGACGGCGCCGCCGTCAACGTCTCCATTGTGTTGCCGCGTCGCATGTTCTCGCCCGAGCCACCCCTGGCCCGACGAGGCGCAAACATCGATCCTCGCGTCCCGATTGGCGCTCCTCGTGGAGGGCGTGGCCCCCGCGGCTTCTCCGGGCCTGGAGGATATTACACTGGGGGCGGTCCTGGGCGTCACCGTCCTTTATCTCCCGGCCGATTCGGCCACCGACCTCCTCCATACCCAGGCCCTGAACGTGCTCGCTCTCGATCCCCCATCAGGTCGCCCCCTCGAGGCCCCCGAGGCCGCAGCGGTGGCTACAGGCACCGGAGCGCGTCGTACGATTCGTACTCGTCTCGCTCGAGGTCCAAGTCGCCCCCTCCACGCCGAGGTGGCGGTGGCAGTCGGCTCGGCGGCGGCAGTCGGCTCGACGACGGCCCTCGTCGACGCAGCCGCAGCCGCAGCTACGACAGCTATGCCGGCCGCAACCGATCCATCGGCCCTCGACGGGGCTACCGTTGATGATTGGCAGCTTATTACTTGGGAGACTCGATGTCAACACGGGAACCAGGCCCCTTGATAGACGCCAAGCAGACGAACCGTGACATGCACGCAAGGGCGACGATGCTTGATGATGAGTACGTTGGCACAGGCCTGTTTTCTCCCTGACACTTGCACATGTTGACGTGTCAAACAGGATTTCAACTGTGGTTGACTGGGCCGTGCAGCTGGTAACGGGAGGAACATGGCGACAATGTGCACCGCCATCCTATCAGCTTTAGCGCCATTGCAGCAACATAAGAAACGATTTGCTCTGATGAGAAGATGAATGTGGCTTGCGTGCCTGCCCAGTGACACTTGGTTGATGGAGAAGCGTGCTCGTGAGGAGCAGTTTATTATTGTTGATCTTTCTCTGTCCAAGCCATAACCTTTTCCCAAATTCGCCATTACAAGCTGAGATACAAGTCGAAGGAAGCCAGTGCAGGTTTAGTTGCAGTCAGTCACAGCCAAGGCGCCAAACCAGCGCCGATCCCGAACAGCCCCATGGCGGCAGCACCGGCCAGATGGGCTGTACACGCGGCACCAGGCGCACCGGCCCCTCTGCTGGAGGTGAGGAAGAAGGAAGTGGTGGACGAGGAGACGGCGGCTTCCGGGACGTCGGACGAGGTGACGGGACAGTTTGTGGCGCAGGGGAGGGCCGAGGTGAAGGGGTGCCGGGCGCGGCTGACGGGGAAGACGGGAGCCTGAACGGCCGAGTCTGGATCCGGGAGCGCCGCCTCGGCCTCGGGTCTCAGCACGTTGCTGATGACGTGGAGAACTCCATTTGCGAGCAGGATGTCGGGCTGGATGATCTGGGCCGAGTTGACGTACTTGGTGTTGCCGGCCTGGTGGATGGTGACGGAGGGCGGCGTGTCGGCCCCGGGGGGCGCGGCCAGCGTCTCGAGCCTGGAGCCGTTGACCAGGGCCGACGAAACGAGAACGCGGTCGCGGACGACGTGGTAGCTCATGACACGGGCGAGGTCGACGGCCTTCATGTCCTCGAGCCCGGCGGCGACGAGTGCAAAGGCGGCATCCTGGGGGGCAAAGACGGTCACGTTGGCGACATCAGCAACAGCGGGCATGAGGCGAGCGGCATACAGGGCGCCGAGGAAGGAGGTCAGGCCAAAGGCGCGGGCCGTCTGGGCAAGGCGGGCGGGCGGAACCAAGAGGTTGTCGACGGCGTGGACGAGGCCGCCCCGGAAGCGGATGTCGGGCTCGACGACGGAGCAGCGGGAGCCGAGGCCCGAGGTGAAGACGACGGCGCCGGCGGGCTGCTTGGCGGCGAGGACGGCCTGGCCGGCCGAGACGTTGGCGTAGGCCGGGTCGACGAGGAGGGTGGCGCGGGCGCGTGTCGGGCCGGGGCCGAGGGCGGCGTCGTCGTCGGTGGCGAGCGTGCCGCGCACGACGTGGTACTGCAGCAGCGGGACCGTCTTGGCCCTGTCGGCCGGGTCCCAGGCGGCGTTGAGGGAGGTGTA
>JAPEBW010000688.1:0-42161 GCA_027405785.1 Ophiocordyceps robertsii
CGTTACGATTTACCTATATACGCTTATTAATTTATAAAAAAGAAGGGCCTAAGATAAGTATTAAAGCCTATATAGATACCGGGGCAGACTAAAGCTTTATTTAAGCCGACTTAGTAAAGACCTTTTAAGATATAACTATAAACTCCTTTTAATAAATTCTTATTTAAGGAGTAAAAAGGATAGCTACTATTAAATAAGCGGAATCTACCGCTTATATAATAAGAAAGCTAGATAGCAGCCTCGTAGTTATAAAAATAAGGATCGGCGCTTAGATAGTAAAACGCTTAGTAGCTAATATATTACTTAGCTAAGGCTTTTTAGTTCTTTACTAAGGGGACTTTATTAACTCTATATTAGTCTTATAAATCGGGGCTTATAAAGGGATTAAAGCTAAAGTTAAGATAGTTTAGCTAAGACTAGCGATATATAAATAAGTAATCTACTTAGTTATTATAACGATTTTAGCTAGTTCTAGCTACGCCTTACTTAAATAAGTCTAAGCGCCGCTATTAAGGCGTAATATAATGTTTTTCCTTAATAACCTTAAGCTCGCCCGGATAATAATATAAGATTATAAGAACTTTATAGCGATAAACTATTTTAAAGAACTACTAGTACTTTACTAAGGCTAAAAAGTAAGGATAATTATAGACCTTAATAAGTAGTTTTAGTTATATAAGGAGGTCGATACTATTACTCCTTTAGCGGAAGCTTTTATAGAAAATCTAGATAGAATAGACCCCGCTAAAGACTTCTTATAAAAGGATCTTCCTATAAACTATAAACTCGGAATCGGCCGAACTAAGGACTTACCTAAACTTACTACTAATAAGGGCGTCCGGATTTACGCTAAAGACTTAAAATATATATTAAAAGTCTAAGATATCCTTTAATCGTTTCCCCGCCTTTAAAAGGATAAGGGAGTAGTATATATAGATAAATCTAAATATATACGTATTCCTTTAGTAAAAGGATAGTAGTATTAATAAGTTATATTAAGATTATACCTATTAAGCGATAAAGATAAAAAGGTAGTAAATATAATATTTAGCTAGCTAACCGCGTAAGGCTAATTAAAATAAGTTTATAAGCTAACCTTATTCGCGGGGCTAGTATTCGTAGTATAAAAGACGGTAAATAGAAAGGAGAAGGGATAAGTAGTTATAGACTTATAAAGGATTAACGCTATTATTACCTTAAACGCTTACTTAATGCCCTTTTAAAGCGATATAATTAAACACCTTTAAGGAAAGAAGTTTATTAGTATAGTAAACGTATAATCGTTTTTTTATTAGTTTTTAGTTTACTAAGACTACTAAGAAAAGTTTATAGTTATAAGCTATCGCGAGCTAAAAAGATTACTAGTAATACTTATAAGCTTTAAGAACTCCTTAGTATATATTTAAAGGTTTATTAATAACGTCCTCTATAGATACTAAGAATATATAGTAGCTTATATTAACGATATTATTATTTACTTTAATACGGCCGAAAAACACCTTTAATATTTAAAGGCTATATTCCGCGCTTTTTATAACTATAATATTACCTTATTTAAACTAAAGTCCTTTTTAGTATACTTATCTATATAGCTCTTTAGATTTAAGGTAAACGCTATTAGCTTAATAAATATAAACGAACGCGTATAAGCTTAAAGGGATATTGCGTTTTTAAAGAACCTTTAATAGCTTAAGAAATAGATCGGCCTTATTAAGTAGCTATGCTATATAGTCCTATATTTCGCTAAAGAAGTCGATATCCTATAAAAACGAAAAACGGAGCTACTTTAAGTAGGATAGGAAGAAGGAGTCCCTTTAAGGGGCTAAGGACGGGCTCGATATACTGCGAAAGCCGCTTTTTAGCTTACTTCGGAAGAAAAAGAGGCTTTCGCGATTTTAACTAAGAAACTTACTAAGCCTTAAATAATTTACTACTTTAACCCCGCTTAATAACTATTTATCTAAATCGATATATCCTAAGAATATAGAGTAGCGGCTATAGTTTTTTACTTAAAAGAAGGTATAGAATAAGATAAAAAGACGCTATTAGCTTAAATTAAGGTCTAGCTTATTATTTACTTAAGCCGCGCTTTTTAAAGCGGAGAACCTTAATACTAGCTTACGGAACTTAAAGTAGCTGGTTTAATATAAGTAGTATATAAGCTATATACTATAGTACTATCCGTGAAAACGCTATAAGTAGTCGTCTTTATTAACTATATAAGCACCTATAAAATCGTATATTAAAAATCCTTATTCTTTATTAATATAAAATCTAACGATAAGCTAATCCTTATATCTTAATACTTAAGCTAATTCCCGCTTAAGGTATACTATATCTTAAGCGTTAAAAACGTTATGCTAAACGCGCTTTTATAATTACCGCACTAAGATAATAAGCTAGTATTCCTAAACTAAGAAAGGGAATTAAAATATATTTAAGAAGATAAGATAATAGACTATATATTCCTCTACGCGGAAGTATTAATTAAATTACCGCTCCGCTAAAAAATAATCGACGGATATATAAAAGATATATAGTAAGTAAAAATTATAGCGTAGCTTAGTAATAAGGATAAGGTCCTTAAACTCTTATTCTTTTAGTTATAAAGGTTACTATACTTTATAAAAAACGATAAACGCCGGAAACTATATATCCTTAAGACTTACGCTAAGGAGATCGTTAAAGACGCTTACGCTAAATACTTTTATACTAGCTATACCTATATATAATAAGACCTATTTAAAAGCTTCTTAATCCTATAGCTTAGTAGATATATAAATAAGGTCGTAGATAGCTATAATACTTACTACTATAACTAAACCGATTAAGGTAAAACGCTAAAGTAGCTTATCCCGATTTAAAGCCTACCGGTTTTATACTATATAATAGTAATAGACTTTATTACTAAGCTCTTAGTAGTTTAAGCCGAATAATCCTTATAAAAAGATCTTATAAGGAACTTCTTTAATACCTTACTAACTATAACTAATAAATTTTTAGAAATATATCTCCTTATCCTAAGTAATAATTAGTTTATAGCGGAAAATTAAGTATAAGCGTTATATACCGAACTACTCCGCGCTAATTAAGGGATTTTAAAGGGGATAATCTTTAACTAAGACGTAAAGTTTACCTTAGTATTTTAGCCGATCTTATAATAAGCCTTTAAATCGAAGCTTTTTATATTTACCGCTTAGTACCTTTAAACTAATAGCTTATTAAAAAGGCAAAACTAAACTATAAAAATCGCGCTATAATTCTTTACTGCTAATTTCCCGGACTTACGCTAAACTAATACGCTAGTCGCTTTTTAGTTTAGCCTTAATAATTCCTTCTCCTTAGTAATTTACGCGGCCCTTAATAAGCTTATTATAAGGATAAGAATAAATAATAGCCTTTAATTCTTTAATAACTACTTATACTTATAAAACTAAAAGGTCTTATAAAAAGAATCTAAGTTAGCTATTACTTATACTTAAGCTGCTATAAAGGATAGATATAATAAGAAATACCGCCCGCTAAAATTTAAGCCCGGCAATTAAGTTTAGCTATAGCTTAGTAAAAGCTACTATATTATAGATAGCAAACTAGCAAAGCTTTAAAAAAGACGTACTAAGCTATTTAAAGTTACCGCTAAAGTAAAATAGCTTATATACTAGCTAGATATAAAAAGGTCCCTTAATATTTATTCGGTCGTTTTAATAATATAACTATGCTTAGCGGATAAGCTAGCTATACGCTTAGGATTAGTTTAAGATAAAAAGATACCTTACTTAAATAAGTAAAAAGTAAAACGAATCCTATAAAGCCGTATAATAAAAAAAGGTAGCGGAAAGCTAAGGAAGGAGTTTTTAGTAGCTTAAAAAGGCTAGCTAAGCAGCTATAACTTATAAGTAAATAAAAAAGCGGTCTTCTTACTAAAGATCGTAAAACCCTTTAAAAAAGCATAAAAGGAGTTAGCTACTTAAGTAGTTTAGATAAAAGCATAACGCGCGGCCTTTATAACTTAATACGAAACTCTTTAACTAAAAGAATTAAGCGGTTAAGCCTAAACATAAAACTTAAAAGCTACTATAAGTTATAAGAAACTATAACTTACTATATTTAAAGTAATTAGTTATTTTAATAATAATATACCGCCGTTTACTTTAAGTAATAAAGCCCTTTTAGCCTTATAGTATACTTATTTAAATTCTTTCCGCCGCCCGCCCTCTCTCCTTTCCTTTTTTCTTTTTATAATTATATTTCCCTTTACTACCGGCTATAGCCCGCTATACCTCGCTTACTCCTATATATATAACCTTCTTTACCTAAAGCCTATAATCTTTATACTCCCGTTTTAAGTCCCTTTATTATTTAATATCTCCTGTAGCTAAGACTAGCTATTTTATAACTACTTTTTTAGCCCGCTTTCTTATAAGCCTTTACGCCTTTAATATAAAGGATATAAATAAGCTCTTAAGCTCTATAAAAATAAAGTAGCTATCCTCTATAGCCTTAAGTCCCTTAGCAAGAGTTAAAACCTTTAAGTTTAAGCTTCCGTATAAACCTACGCCGCCTTCCGTAGCCGCGCTTAAGCTAACGGATTCGACTTAAACTATAGCACTATAAAAGACGGCTTATACTACTCTTTTTAAATACTTAACTTAAACGACTTACCTCTTAGCTATATACTATAGCGAGGTCTAAACGGCCGGTTTTATAATAACTTAGCTATACCTCCTACTTAGCTCTTACTATTTAAAAGCCCCCGCCGCCTATATATTTTTTAAGGTATAGCTAAAAATCTTTATTAGTAAAATAACTAGCCGATACTTAATGCCTTAAGGTTAGCTAACCTTACTATAGTTTTAAGATCTATAGTAGCCGCTATAGCTAGCGGAAACCCGCTTTAGCTAAACGATTAAAACGATATCCGCGCTATCCTTAACTATATATTTAAGGCCTAGCTTAACTAGTTTATAGCTAGGTTTATAGCGGCGTCTTAAGCTACTATAGCTAAAACCCTATCTTGCTTTATACGCGGTTTAGCCCGTGCTATAAAATCTCTTTCTTAGCTTATAGCCGCTATAAGCCTTAAGGACCTATTTAGTCCCGCTTAGCGAACGCTCTTTCCGCCCGCCGCTATACTTAGCCCGCCTATATAAAGGCGTATAAGCGCCTTACTATAGTCTATCCGCCGTCCCTCTTTAACCGGAGGAGATAGCGATAACTAGCCTCGCGATATATTCCGCCGCTTAATCTTATAAAAGCCGCTAGTAATAACTAATACGATCCTTAATAGACTTAGTTTTATAAGCTTATACTCCGGCGATAAGATTATAATAATTAAGAGTTTCCGCTTAGCTATAAACTATACTAAGTTTTACTTATAGGCCTGTAAAAAGTCTAAATATAACTTAACTTTAACTTAAGCAATAAAGTTTTTAGGCTTCGATATCTACCTTATTAGCTATACTAACTACGCGCTTTATATTTTCGCCTTTAAGGCCCTTTTTATATAAAGGTTCTTTAAGACTATTAAGTATACTTAGAACCTTAAGAGTAAGGAGTTAAGTACGAAGGCTATTAAAGACTTTATTACCTGCTTTTAAGCGGGAATATAGATATTAAATACCTTAGTGCTAACTATACTTATTAATATAAGTAAGACGGCTTACCCTTACCTTAATATCTTTTTAGTAGCTAGACGCGCGTTAGTCGGCGGAAAGGTATAAGTAGTAGCGCTATATAAAAAGAATAATAAGTTAAAAAGCCTAGCAATAGAAAGCGGGGGATAACTACGATAGCGGTAGTAGGTAAGATATAATATCTTGCTTATAAGCGGCCTATAAAGCTAGTAAGTTAAACGGGAGACTTAGTAAAGGATTAAAAATAGCGTAAGAAGGGTAAGTAGGATAATAATATAAAATAAGGCCTAAAGAAAGCTAGTCTTTTATAATATATCCTACCGGGGAACTTAAGTATTCCCCGGCGCGGAGACTCCTTACTACTTAATAAGGGCTTAAACGCACGCTTTAAAAAAAAGTCGGTAAACTTTACTATAAGTTTTAGCTAAACGCGCTAATCGCCTTAATAAAGACGAAGCTATATAACTAAATATAAAGTAAGGATCTACGATAAAGCCGCCTATTAACTATCTTAAGCTACTTAGCTACTATCGGCTAAATAAGCCGAAAAACCTATTAAAAGGATAAGGATAGCGCACTATTAATACGGCGTAAAGAAGCTACTATAAAGCTATTACTTAGCCCCCCCTTTACTTTGTTCTTACTTTAAACCGATAAGGACGTTAGCTTTTCTTTTTTACTTAAGGGAGTTATTATAGAATTTAAATAGCTATGCTTAGACTCCTTACTTTACTCTTAAGGAAGCCTTATAAAACCCCGCGATAAGAACGCTTAAAGCACGTACTATAAAGGCTCGCTTAAGGAGATATAACGAATATTACCGGTCGGACCTCGCTAAGGTCTTTAAGATAATACTATAGAGGGTTAAAAGCTTACTTAACTATAGTTTATAATATCTCTAACTATAAGAGATACTATAGAAACTATTAAGCGGATTTTACCGGTATCTTTAAAGGATTTTTAAGGATTTCCGCGGGATATCTTAATTATAGTTTAACCTATTTTAAACTATAAAAGCACCTTAGAAAATATAGGATAAACCTTACCGCGATTTCTAAGGGATATTTAAGGATATATAAAGGATTTCCCCGATTATAGTTTATAGTATTTTTAACTAAGCTTATACTTAGTTTATTAAGCGATTTTATAAGGATATCTACGGTTTATCTATATACTATAAATAGTATAGTTTAAGATCCTTAAAATTAGCTTAAAAAACTAAGTATAAAGTAGCTAGCTATACCTTTAAGAATAGATAAGCTTTTTACTATTTTTAAACCCCTATATACGTTTATATACGGTAATTAGTCTATTATACTAGCTTAACCGGCGGTAATTAGTCCGTAGTACCGGCCTTAACTAGCGGTAATTAGTCCGTAGTACCGGCCTTAACCGGCGGTAATTAGTTTGCGCCTTATCCCCTTATCCTTATATTATAAAGCGTAGTAGTAATTAGTTATTTTAATAATAATATACCGCCGTTTACCTTAAGTAATAAGGTCTTTTTAGCTTTATAGTATACCTATTTAAATTTTCTTTACTACCCGCCCTCTCTTCTTTCCTTTTTTCCTTTTTTAACTATATTTCCTTTTACCGCTAGCTATAACCCGCCGTACCTTACTTATATTTATATATATAACCTTCCTTACTTTAAGCTTATAATTCTTATACTTTTATATTAAGTCTTTTTCTTATTTAATATCTTTTATAGCTAAAATTAGCTATTTTATAACTACGTCTTTAGCTTACTTTTTTATAAGCCCCTACGCTTTTAATATAAAGGATATAAGCAAGCGCTTAAGGTTTAAAAAAATAAAGCGGCTATCCTCTATAGCCTTAAGTCCCTTAATAAAAGTTAAAACCTTTAAGTTTAAGCTTTTATATAAACTTACGCTACTTTTTATAACCGCGCTTAAGCTAATAGATTTAACTTAGATTATAGCACTATAAAAGAAGGCGTATACTACTATCTTTAAATACTTAACTTAAATAACTCGCCTCTTAAGCTTATACTATATCGTAGTTTAAATAGCCGGTTTCGTAGTAACTTAGCTATAACTCTTACTTAACTTTTACTATTTAAAAGCCCTTACCGCCTATATATTTTTTAAAGTATAGCCTAAAATCTTTATTAATAAAATAACTAACTAATACTTAACGCCTTTATATTAGCTAACCTCGCTATAGTCTTAAGATTTATAGTAGCCGCTATAGCTAGCGGAAACCTAGTTTAGCTAAACGATTAAAATAATATCCGCGCTATCCTTAACTATATATTTAAGGCTTAGCTTAACTAGTTTATAGCTAGGTTTATAGCGGCGTCTTAAGCTACTATAGCTAAAACCTTCTTTTACTTTATACGCGGTTTAGCCCGCGCTATTAAATCCCCCTCTTAGCTTATAGCCGCTATAAGCTTTAAGGACTTATTCGGTCCCGCTTAGTAAATACTCTTTTTACCCGCCGCTATACTTACCTTAGCTATATAAAAGTATATAAGTGCCTTATTATAGTCTATCCACTATCTTTCCTTAATAAAAGGAGATAGCGATAACTAACCTCGCGATATATTCCGCTACTTAAATCTTATAAAAGCTATTAGTAATAATTAATATAATCTATATAAGCCTTACTTTACGATTTTATACTTTAGTAATAAGATTATAATAATTAAAAGTTTTTGCTTAGTTATAAACTACGCTAAGTTTTACTTATAGGCCCGCAAAGAGTTTAAACGCAACTTAACTTTAACTTAAGCAATAAAATTTTTAAGCTTCGATATCCGCTTTATTAGCTATACTAACTATATACTTTATATTTTTACTTTAAAAGCCCCGTTTATAAAAAAGTTCTTTAAGACTATTAAGTATATTTAAAACCTTAAGAGTAAGGAGTTAAGTATTAAGGCTATTAAAGACTTTATTACTTGCTTTTAAGCGCGAATATAAATATTTAATACTTTAATGCTAACTATACTTATTAATATTAATAAGACGGCCTACCTTTACTTTAATACTTTTTTAATAGCTAAACGCGTATTAATTAATAAAAAGGTATAAGTAGTAGCGCTATATAAAAAGGATAATAAGTTAAAAAGCTTAGCGATAAAAAGCAAGGGATAATTATAATAGTAATAATAAGTACGATATAATATCTTACTTATAAGCGGCCTATAAAGCTAGTAAGTAATATAGGAAATTTAGCAGAGGATTAAAAAACGGCGTAGAGGTTAAGTAAGATAATAATATAAGATAAGGCTTAAATAAAGCTAGTTTCTTATAACGTATACTGCTAAGGAATCTAAATATACTTTAGCGTAAAAACTCCTTACTACTTAATAAGTACTTTAACGCATACTTTAAAAGAAAGTTAGAAAACTTTATTATAAGTTTTAGCTAAACGCGCTAATTGCCTTAATAAAAATAAAGACGTATAACTTAAGAAGAAGTAAGGATTTATAATAAAAGCCGCTTACTAACTATCTTAAGCTACTTAGCTACTATTAGCCGGATAAGCTAAAAAAACTATTAAAAGGATAAAGATAGTATACTATTAATATAGCATAAAGACGTTACTATAAAGCTATTACTTAGCGCCCCCTTTACTTTATTCTTACTTTAAACTTATAAAGATATTAGCTTTTCTTTCTTACTTAAGGGAGTTATTATAGAATTTAAATAGCTACGCTTAGACTCCTTACTTTACTTTAAAGGAGCTTTATAAAACCCTATAATAAGAACGCTTAAAGTACGTACTATAAAGGCTCGCTTAAGGAAATATAACGAATATTACTAGTTAGACCCCGCTAAGGTTTTTAAGATATAACTATAAAAGCTTAAAAGCTTACTTAATTATAGTTTATAACGTTTTTAACTATAAAAGACACT
The DNA here is from genome assembly GCA_027405785.1 of Ophiocordyceps robertsii. NCBI lineage: Eukaryota > Fungi > Ascomycota > Sordariomycetes > Hypocreales > Ophiocordycipitaceae > Ophiocordyceps > Ophiocordyceps robertsii. The sequence continues at coordinate 9,518 of JAPEBW010000688.1, forward strand.
ATAAAAACTACTAAGCGGATTTTGCTAGTATCTTTAAAGGATATTTAAGGATTTCCGCGGGATATCGTAATTATAGTTTAACCCGTTTTTAACTATAAAAGCACTTTAAAAAATACGGGATAAACTTTACCGCGATTTTTAAGGGATATTTAAGGATATTTAAGGGATTTCCCTAACTATAGTTTATAGTGTTTTTAACCGGGCTTATACTTAGTTTATTAAGTAATTCTATAAGGATATTTATAGTTTATTTACGTATTAATAATAAATTAAAGGATAGTATAGTTAAAGATCTTTAAATTTAGCTTAAAAAACTAAGTATAAAGTAGCTAGCTATAACTTAGAGAATAGATAAGCTTTTTACTATTTTATAACCCCTATATATGTTTATATGCGGTAAATATTCTATTATACCGGCTTAACTAGCAGTAATTAATTTATAGTACCGGCCCTAACTAGCGGTAATTAGTCCGCAGTACTAGCCTTAACTAGCGGTAATTAGTCCGCGCCTTATCCCCCTATCCTTATACTATAAGGCCTAGTAGTTAGTATCTTAGTTAATTTGTCTTTTTTTACTTTACCGCCGTTTAACATAGTAGTTTAATTAAATAGCTACCTTATAGTAGTAAATTAAAATATAACTACTACTTAAGCCTTATTAAAGATGACCTATTATAATAATAAAAAGGAAGTAAAATTAAAAGTAAAGTAAATAAGCGATAAAGCTCGCTAAATATAATTTTATATTAAAATACCAGTTTAAGAGGTAAATAGTAATACTTAACGTACTATTGCGCGAGAAATTAAATAGGCCGGGGGGTATATTAAATAAGAAGGAAATAAGACGCGCAGTTTAAATAATCCCGGATAGCACGCAGGTAATAAAATATTAAGTTCCTTTAAGCGGTAAGTATATAAACCTCTTATAATAATTAGCATAAAAGAAGTATAAAATCGCGATAATATAAGTAAAAGAAAGGAATATAAGGTTAATCGCTTATATAAGTAAAGTAAGCGACTATATATTTTAACATAAAGATAAAGCGATTAAACGCAAAGTTTAGCTAAAACTTAACTTAAACGTAGGCTTAAAAGCGCTTAAAAATAAATAAGGCTAGCTTATATATTTAATAAGTAAAAAATATTAAAGCAATAAATAGTCATATTATAAACAGATAAAAAGTATTAAGTAGTATTTTAAGTAGTTTAAAATAGCAATTAATCGCTTATGCTAAAATAGTAATTAAAGGTTTAAGAAAGTAAGTATATAATTAATAAAAAAAGGCGCTTTTACTTAAAGGACCGCTTGTAAGTACAAGGTAAAGCTTAGCACTTTAAGAAAAAAGAAAATAAAAAGCTAAATAAGCTTCAAGTATTAATTACTTAGTAACTATATAACTTAATAGCGGTAAGAAACTTAAGACGTAGCGGTAAGATACTTATAATAGAAGGAGATACTTATAATATTAGCTTAAAAGTTCTTTTAGCTAGACTAGTTATTAATAGTATGTTAGCTTATTATAAACTACGGAATAAATAGTAAAGTCTACGTTTAACAATTACTCTAAAAGACGCATTTTAAGCTATTACCCCTTTTAATATAACTGTTTATATTCTTAAAATTAGACTTTATAATTAAGTTGCTTTTTACTAAAACTTAAGGATTAAAGAACCTTTAAGTAATAATAAATAAACTAATAAAAGCAATAATAATAAAAGCGATATTAATAATAAAATAATAGTATATGCTATAAGGTTCTTATAAATTTCTTTCCGCTTTTATAGGTTACTAAAGTTTATTATCTTAAACTAAAAAGTAAACTAAATAAGGTAATTTTAGCGAGAGTTTTATTAATAAACTTAAGTTTAAAAGAAATTAAGATTAGCTTATTACTAAGAAACTAACAAATTAATAAAGCATAGAAACTAAGAAGTATAAGCTTACGTTTATATACATATTTGCTAAAAGTAAGACAACTAAAAAGTATAGTTATTTTATATTTAAGCGGTACTAAATTACTAAGTAGTATTAATAATAAGTATAAGCTTTTTCTTCGCGATATATAGTAATAATATTAAACTTATTAAAATTATATAAAAAGAAGGACTACTTTAACTAAACGTAAAAAGTATATAAGACTTTATATAAAGGATAAAAAAGATTTTTAATTTTCTTTAAACGGCTATTACTATATTATAAGTAAAGTAAAAAAGATAACGAGTTTAATATACGCGCTAATAAAGAAACTATTATTAATTCTAAGCGGCTACGCTTAAACTCCTTACTTAGCTCTTAAGGAGCCCTTATAAAACCTTATAGCGGAAACGTAGCTATAAAAGCTCGCTTTAAAAACGCAAAAACTATTACTAAGTAGACCTTACTAAGGTTTTTAAGATATAATTATAAATACTTTAAGAGGCTATTTAACTATAGTTTATAACGTTTTTAACTATAAAAGACACTATAAAAGCTATTAAACGGATTCTACTAGCATTTTCAAGGGATATTTAAGGATTTTTATAGGATATCCTAACTATAGTTTAGCCTATTTTTAACTAAGGAAACACCTTAAAAGACATAGGATAAGCTTTACCGCGATTTTTAAGGGATATCTTAGGATATATAAGGGATTTCCCTAACTATAGTTTATAGCGTTTTTAACTAAGCTTATACTTAGTTTATTAAGTAATTTTATAAGGATATTTACAGGTTATCTAAATATTAATATTTAACGGCTAAATAGTATAGTTAAAGATCTAAAGAATTTTCTTAAAGAACTAAGTTTAAAGTAGCTTAATATAATTTAAAAAAAAAATAAGCTTTTTACTATTTATAAACACTTAAATACGTTTATATGTGGTAATTAGTCTGTTATACCGGCCTAACTAGCGGTAATTAGTTTATAATACTAGCCTTAACTAGCGGTAATTAGTCTATAGTATTAGCCCCGATTAGCGGTAATTAGTCTACGCCTTATCTTTTTATCCTTATATTATAAAGCGTAGTAAAAACTTTAAGCAAGTAATAAAGTATAGTTAAATATAAAGAGTATATAATAAATAAGCCTTATTAATAACTAAACTAGCTATATAAAGAGAAAATTATAATAAAAGTAATTAGCTTAAATATAGTAAAACTTATATACTAAGGTGGGTATATAAAAAACTATATATAAAGTTTCTTAGCTATATATTTAATAACCTTTCCTTTAGTTAACAAGTTAATTACTATTTGCTACTATTAGTAAATAAGAAGGATTATAAGCTAAAGTGTATTATAAAGAAGATTTAATAAGCTTAGTAAAAAGAAATTAAAAAGGGAAAATAATAATAAGTCCTTATAGCATAGTATAAATATACGAACTAAACTAAATAGCTAATTAATAACCTTTAGAATATAATTACTTTAAAAGGGTTTAAAAAAGGGATAGTAACGCTATAAAGAATAATAAAGGTAAAGTAAAGGAGAATAAGAACTAAAGCTAAAGAGTAAAAAAAAGGATAAAATAAACAGTAGAGAAGAAAAAGAATATTAAGAAAAATAAAAAAGAGTTTTAAGCTATACTTAGTAGATATTAAAACGATTTTAAACAATAAGGATAATAAAGATATACTAGAAATATAAATAAAGTATAAATAATAATAAGATAAAAATAAGATCTAATAAGATAAAATAAAATATAGTAAAAATATAGATAAAACGTATAAAGAACTATAACTTAATTTAAGTAAACTACTTACTAGTATCCTATATTTTTCAATTCACTTTAAATATTAAGTTATACTTTAGCTAAGCGCACTATAGTAATAATATATACTAACTCCGCGTATTATAATAATAATAAGTATTATTTTACTACTTAGTATTTATTAAGAATTAGAGAATATATATATAAGTTAGTATAATAGTTTTAAAATATCCTTAGTAATATATAATCTTTAAGGGTGGTTATAGCGGCGATTATATTGCTAGTATACTAATATTATGTTAGTATTACATTATATAAAGTTTAGAGAAAAGATATATAAGTAAATAATATAAACTAGCGCGACTATAAGCGATATAGTTATAAGCCTAAAGTAAAGCTCGATTTTAATATACTTTGTATTAAGTTTCTATATTAAAAAATACTATACGTTAAATATATATAAGATAAAGAAGGCGCTGTATAATAATACGATATATTGTGCTTTACTTACTAAGCTACGATAATAAACATAAAAACTAACGTAAGGGCGGTAGAATATAAACGCTAGGCGTGCTTAAGAGTATAATATAAAAAGGCGCTTATAAGTCAGCTAGAGACAAAGTATAAAGGGCTAAAGAAAATATATTAAAGCGTAGTATAGCGAAACTATTATAAAGGTAAGCGCGCGTATAAGAAATATAATAATAAAATAAAAAGGAAAAAGAAGGAAAAGTATTTATACTTTAAGAGTAAAAGTAGTAAGGAGGTAAAATATACTTTTAGCAGTAATTAAAGCAGTAAGTAAAGGGGGTATATTATACCGCTTTAGCGTTATTAAAAGCGATATAATAATATAAAAAGTAAGTATATAACGCTTTTAACGCTATAATATAACGTTATTTAAGGAGATATATTAATATATAATAATAAGTATAGTATAAGAAAAGAAAAGATAATTCTATAAATTAATAGTAAGTATAAAGTAAAAAGTAAGATATTTACGTTATATATACCGCTATATAATACTTTAAAAAGAGGATAGTATTATGACCTTTACTATAAAAAGAACTATAGTTATATTATAGAGAATACCTTTAAGTTAAGCTATTTTATCGCTAAAGTTAAGTAAGACTTTACTTAAAATTACCTTAAACTTAACTTAAGTATTAGTTATCCGAGCGATACTTTTAAGTAAGAAGCTTTAAAGCTTAAATAATTTTTTTTAGCTTTAAATAATAATTATTAAGCTATATACTACTAAACTAAAGATATATTAGCCTTTTTCAAAAATCTATAAAAAATATAAATAATGTTAGCTATAGCTAGCTTAGCTTTATTTATAGCTAATATTATTTTATTATAATTATACTTATAAGTATAAAGTTTATAAATTTTGCTTTAGTTAATAGCGTTATTAACTAATAATATAATATAGTTAGTTATAAAGTAAAAAGTACTTTAATTATTAGCAAAAAAGTATTAATATTTATATTAAGCTTAAGGTTTTTAATATAGTATTTACCTTTTATTTAAATATTATAGTTTAATATAGTTTTTATATAGCGCTTTAACGTTTTTATAATTACTATATAGTTATTAAAAAGGTTATTATTAGCTTTAAAGAGCTTCTTTACTATATATATAATATTTATACTATAAAGAAACAGTGCGATAATACTATACTACTAAAAGGTCTTACTATAGCCTTAGTTTAAAGTCGGGATATTAATTATCGTCTATATACTTATATCTTATATACTAATATATAAGTAGCCGGAATGCTTATATCTTACGTTCCGTAATAATTACCGCTTAAAAAGGAAAGACGATAACGTCCTTATTATCTATAAGACAAGACCTCCTTAGTTTATTAAGCCGGGAGCTAAAAGCTACGCACGCTTATATTACTACGCGCGCTTAAGGGGAGCCTATTTCTATATAGACTTATAGGTTTACTTTCTTATATAAGAATTTAAGGTATGCTAAAGGAATTGCTACGATTTACTATAAAGAAAGAGTGCGATAATACTATACTGCTAAAAGGTCTTGCCTTAGCCTTAGTTAAGGATCGGAATATTAATTATTGTCTATATACCTATATCTTATATACTAATATATAAGTAGCCGGAACGCTTATATCTTACGTTCCGTAATAATTTAGCTAAGTACTTATTAATAAGTAATTATAGCTATTAGTTTAGTAAAGCTACCGCTTAATTCTTATTATAAGTTCTTTACTCTTTTAATTATATAAAACTTTAAGCCTTACTAGCTATAGTGCTTTTATAGCTTTAATAACTTTTTAACTTAATTTCTTAAGGATCTTTTTAGCATACTTTGTTTATTATATAAAGATTGTTTTTACGGCCTTCTTTTACTTAAAATAAATACCTAGAAATTTCTAAGGCTCGCTAAGCTTCTAAGTTTTTTATAGCTAAGTTAAAGTATTAATAGTTACTTTAATAGCTTTTTTAGTAAATACTGCTATAATAAAGTTATTTATTTAAATAATTATAAGTATATTGCTTGCTTTTTAATAAAGGATATACTTATTTGTTTTAAGACGCTTAAAGCTATAGCTTATAAGTTTATACTTACTTAATTATATTTTTACTTAAGCGAGCGTTTATAGCTATATAAGGCCTTATTAAGCTTATAAACAAGGCTTATACTATCCTTAAGCTTTTAAAGCTATATAATAAAAACTTCTTTTTATAATTTTATATATATATATTAGTATATATAATATAAAATTACTTTTTTTTAGGATTATCAACCGTTATAATTATTATAAATAGCTTTAAAAAGACTTAATATACTATTACTATATATAGCTCTTTTATAAGCTTATCTTTAAGTCTTAGGTTTTTTATATAACTTAGCAAGCTTTTATAAAAAGGTCTTTACTTTAAACTAGTTTTTTAAAATAAACTTATTTTTTATAAAAGACTTATACTTTTAAAGGCCTATAAATAAAAGATTATATCTTTTTATTTTAATTTATTAATTTCTTACTTTATTATAAGCAATTTATAAGACTTATAGTTATTTTACTTAAAAGCTTAGTTTTAACTTATAAACGTGCTTTCTATAAGATTAATTATTATACTATATATAAAGAGGTTTAGCTAACTACTTAAGTTAATAAATAAATCCTTTTTATAATTAGCCTCCGTAAAAGCAATTTAAACGCTTAGTTAAAATAGCTATTAATATTAATTTAAAATAATAAGCTTTAATATTAAAGCCTTAAATATAAGCCTTTTAGCCCTTTTTTAATAGTAGCGAATTAAGTATTTTATTAGTAAGTTAGCCAATTATTAAGATAGTATACTTTACTAGCTTATATTATTTTAAGTAAGGAGTTAATAAGCTTTTTATTACTATAATTTTATATATAAGAGATTAAGCGTATTTTTTACTATAAGTTCTTTAAAAAAGTCTTTAAATAGTTTATATCTATAAAGGCTATCTTTAAATAGCTTTAAACATTTAAAGTCGACCTTAAGTATACCTTTAACCTTTTAACTAAAGTATTTAATATAAAGATATTTATATTATTATTACTTAACTTTATTATTATTATTACTAGCGGGGATAAAGTTTAATAAGAAGTTAGTACGAGCAAGTCTAAAGCTTACTACCGCCCGAAGAATAGTAATACTTCCTTTAAAGCTTATTATTATTTTAGCCCTTTGCTCTTTTTAGCTTAAAAGCTTTTTAAGCTATTTCTTTAAGTTTTATTATTATTATAATAAATCGGCTATTTTAAATAGTTATAAAGTTCTTAAGAACTTTAGTAATAAAGCTTTATATTTCTTATAATACTGTTTTTATCTTTTTTATAATTAAAACTTATAATATTATAGTTTTTTTCTTTAAGAGGTAAAATTATTTTAATTACCTTATAAAAGCGCATATTCTTAGTAATTATAATTTTATTTTTAATTAAAAGCTATATTATATATATTTAGCTATAAACACCTTTAAGACTTATAAGCCTTCTTTTTTATGTTTTAAGGTTTATTTTAACTATTTTAGCTAATATTCTTTATAGCTTAGTTATATATATAATATAACCCTAAGTATAAATATATTTAATATAATATTTATATAAAACTTTAATCTTTTTAAATTAGTCTTTTAGCAGCGTCTCTTTAAATGCTATACTATATATAAACTAAAAGTTAGCTATATATATAGCTACCTCTATATACTAAAGCTTAAGGAAGTTTAGTAGCTTTATCTAAAAGTATATTACTTTAGCTAACTTTATAAGTATATAACCGGCTTTTTTTACTATCCCGTTTTTCTAAGATATATAAAACGCGCTATAACATAGTATAAAATAGTTCTTTTTTAACTTAGCCTTTATTCTTTTTACTTTAAATTCCGTTATATTATTTAAGACTAGTATTAAATAAGGGCGCCGGCGGCGCTTTTCTTAACTTATAACTTCTAAGCTTTTAATATATTAAAGGCCTGATTTTATATTAGTAAAAATAGTAGTTAGTAAAATCTTATAAAGATATTAATACTAAATAAGTAGTAATAAATTTATTTCTAGCTTGTAAACCTTTATTATAGAAATTCGTAATATATATATATAAAGAATATTTAAGTTACTATACTAAGGTTATAGCTAATTATTAAGTTCGCTTTACTTTAGTAGTATGCTTTTAAAAAAAAGCTCTTAGCTTTCTTTTTATTAACTTTTATACCGGCTTTATTAAACGCCTTAAGGACCCGTTGTACGCCTATATAGTTAAAGCGGTAATATATTATACAATAGCTTTAATATTGCTTAAAATATAGCAAAGCTATAAAGCTAAAGGTTATATATATACTTCTTAGTCTTATGTCCGGAATTATTATAACATATATCCTTTAAGCTATATTATAAACCTTAGTTTTAAAATATATAGAATAGCTATTTCTTAATATTTTTAAGCTTAATCCTTTTCTTTCTAAAGTATTAGTATTTAATGAATTTAGTTAAAAGTATTAGTATATATATAATAATTAATAGCTTTAATATAACGCTATTAATAATCATTTTTATTATACTTATAGCTTTTACTTATAGTAAGCTACTATTTCAAGATATTATAAAAAGGAGGTTTATAACTTTTATATTAGTAAACTATTTTAAGTAGTTAAATTAATTAATAGTATATTTAAAGCTTATAATACCTTTATCTTAAATCGGCTTCTATTTCTTTATATATATACCGCTTTAAACGAAGCTATTTAATTCGCTACTAGCCGTTCTTATACCTATATTACTTACCTTTTTAATAGCTTAAAACGCGTTTTTAAACGTAAAGACGTTATTAAAGTACCTAGATTAGTAGTTCGCCTCTTTATATTTAACTTTTCTAAGCTTAATATAGTAGCTACACTTTATAATAATATCCTCCTTTAAAAAGGTAATCTTCTTTATAAATCTACTTAAGCTAGTTTTCTTACTAAAGTTAATACCTTTTTTAAAGCTCTTAATATTATTTCCGCTATTTTTACTAAGGCCCTTGTTTTTACTAAAAGCGGTATTAGCTAAAGCCTTTAACATTCTAGCTTTAGCTACTCTTATAAGCTATTTAAATAGCTTTTTATTATAAGCTATACTAGAAAAAGAGCTATAGTTATATTATAGTAAATACCTTAAGGTTAAGCTAATAGATAACTAAAGTTAGATAAGACTTAACTTAAACTTAGCTTAAACTTAACTTAAGTATAGGTCGTTTAAGCAATACTTATTAGTAAGAAGCTATATTGTAAAAATAAAGTTTTCCTCTTTTCTACCTTAGCTTTAAATAAATAATTATTTAGCTATACACGATTAAACTAAGTATATATTAGCTTTTCATATATTTTAAGCTTCTTTTAAATAAGGTTATATAACCTAGAAAAAGACTTACTATTTTAAATATAATATAAGTAAAAAAGCTACTTAGCGTAAAAAGGCTAAGCTTTAAAAAAGCAGTAAAAAGGCTAAAAAAGACTAATATTTAAAAAAAGTTAAGTAAGCAATCTTCTTATTATTAGTAAGGGCTATTAATATAAGCGACTAAGTTTAAAGAGGCTAGTAATCGATTTAATAGCTAGTAAGTTAATTTTAAGTGCTACGCTTTATAGCATTAAGGTAAGGGGATAAGGTGCGGACTAATTATTACTAGTTAAGGCCGGTACTACGGACTAATTACCGCCGGTAAAGGCTAGTACTACGGACTAATTATTACTAATTAGGCCGGTATAATAAACTAATTACTATATATAAACGTATATAAGGGTTTAAAAACAGTAAAAAGCTTATCTTTTCTTTAAGATATAGCTAGCTACTTTATACTTAGTTCTTTAAGCTAATTTTAAGGATCTTTAACTATACTATCTTACTATTTATTATTAGTACGTAGATAAACTATAGATATTCCTATAGAATTCCTTAATAAACTAAGGATAAGCTTAGTTAGAAATACTATAAACTATCATTTAAGAAATCCCTTAAATATCCTTAGATATCCTTTAAAAATTGCGGGAAAGTTTATCCTATATCTTTTAAGGTGTTTTTATTATTAAGAAAAAGCTAAACTATAGTTAGAATATCCTATTAAAATCCTTAAATATCTTTTAAAAATATTAGCGGAATCCGCTTAATAGTTTTTATAGTATCCTTTATAGTTAAAACGTTATAAACTATAATTAAATAAACTTTTAAGCTTTTATAATTCTATTTTAGAAACCTTAATAAGGTCTAACCGGTAATATTTATTATATCTCCTTAAGCGAGCCTTTATAGTACGTGCTTTAAGCGTTCTTATCGCGGGGTTTTATAAGGCTTTTAAAGAGAAAAGTAAAAAGTTTAAGTATAGCCGTTTTAATTTTTTAATAACCCCCTTAAGTAAAAAAAAAAGCTAACCTCCTTATTAGTTTAAAGTAAAAATAAAGTAAAGAGGGCGGTAAGTAATAGCTTTATAATAATATCTTTATACTATATTAATAGTATACTATTTTAATTCTTTTAATAGTTTTTTTAACTTATTTAGCTAATAGTAGTGTAGTAGCTTAAAATAGTAAGTAAGTAGCTTTATTTTAAATCTTTATTACTTATTTAGTTATACGTTTTTATTTTATTAAAGCGATTAGTATATCCGGCTAAAACTAATAATAAGGTTTCCGACTCTTTTTTAAGCGTGTATTTAAGTACTTATTAAGTAGTAAGAAGTCTTTACGCTAAAAAATATTTACCTTTTATAGCGGGAATAACTATAAAAGACTAGCTTTATTTAAGCCTTATCTTATATTATTATCTTACTTACTCTTTATACTCTTTTTAATCCTTTACTAAGTTTCCTATACTATTTAATAAATTTATAAGCCGCTTATAAGCGAGATATTATATCTTACTTACTACCGCTATTTTAACTATTCCCCGCTTTTTATCGCTAAGCCTTTTAACTTATTATTTCTTTTATACGGCGCTATTACTTTTACCTTTCTGCTAATTAACGCGTATCTAGCTATTAAGAAAGTATTAAGGTAAAGATAGGCCGTCCTGCTAATATTAATAAGTATAGTTAGTATTTAGGTATTAAATGTTTATATTCCCGCTAAAGAGTAGGTAATAAAGTCCTTTATAGCTTTAGTGCTTAACTCCTTGCTCTTATAGTTTTAGATATATTTAATAGTCTTAAAGAATCTCCTTATAAAAAGGGCCTTAAAGTCGAGAATATAAAGCGTATAGTTAGTACGGCTAATAAGGCGGATATCGAAACTTAAGAATTTTATTACTTAACTATAAGTTAAGTTGCGTTTAGACTTTTCACGGGCTTATAAGTAGAACTTAGCGTAGTTTATAGCTAAGCGGAAACTCTTAATTGTTATAATCTTATCGCTAAAGTATAGGCCCGCGAAGCTAGGCCCGTTAAAGATTATATTAATTATAATTAGCGGCTCCTATAAGATTAAGCGGCGGAATATATTATAAGGCTAGTAATCGCTATCTCTTTTAGTTTAAGAGGGACGGTAAATAGACTATAATAAAGCGCTTATACGCCTTTATATAGCTAAGCTTAGCATAGCGGTAAGAGGAAAGAGTATTTACTAAGCGGGATTAAATAAGTCGTTAAAGCTTATAGCGGCTATAAGCTAAAAGGGGGATTTTATAGCGCGGGCTAAACCGCGTATAAAGTAAGATTCGGTTTTAACTATAGTAACTTAAAATATCGCTATAAACCTAGCTATAAACTAATTAAGCTAGGCCTTAAATATATAGTTTAAGATAGCGTAGATATCGTTTTAATCGTTTAGCTAAAGCGGGTTCTTACTAGCTATAGTAGCTTTTATAGATCTTAAGACTATAATAAGGTTAGCTAACTTAAAGACGTTAAGTATTAGCTATTTATTCCGCTAATAAAGATTTTTAGCTTCGCCTTTAAAAATATACAGGCGGCGGGGGCTTTTAGATTGTAAAAGCTAATTAAGAGGTATAGCTAAGTTTTTACGAAACCGGCTATTAAGACTACGCTATAGTATAAAGCTAAAGCGTAAGTCGTTTAAGTTAAGTATTTAAAAAAGGTAGTATAGGCTATCTTTTATAATACTATAATTTAAGTTAAATTTATTAGCTTAAGCGCGGCTATAAAAGGCGGCGTACGTTTATATAAAGGCTTAAACTTAAAGGTTTTAACTCTTATTAAGGGACTTAAGGCTATAAAGAATAGCCGCTTTATTTTTATAAAGCGTAAGCGCCTACTTATATTCTTTATATTAAAGGAATAAGGGCTTATTAAAGAGCGGGCTAAAAGATTCGTTATAAAATAGCTAATCTTAGCTATAAAAGACATTAAATAATAAAGGGACTTAGAATAAAAGTATAAAAATTATAGGCTTAAAGCAAAGAAGGTTATATATATAGGAGTAAGCGAGGTAAAGCAGGCTAAGGCTAGCAGTATAAGAAACTATAGTTATAAAAAGAACAAAAGAAAGGAAAGAGGGTAAGCGGTAGAAAGAATTTAAATAAGTATATTATAAGGCTAAAAAGACCTTATTGCTTAAAGTAAATAGCGGTATATTTTTATTAAAAAAACTAAATACCTTAAGCGTAGTAAGTTATAGTTTCTTATTACTTAAAGTAGCCTTTAAGTCTTATACTTAAGCTTAACTGTTTAATTCCCTTAGTCGGAGAGTTTTATACTAAGTTATAAAGGCCGCGTATTATACTTTTATTTAAACTACTTAAGTAACTAACTCCTTTTATGCTTTTTTAAAGGCTTTTATAATCTTTAGTAAGAAGACTGCTTTTTCGTTTACCTATAAGTTATAGCTACTTAGCTAGCCTTTTTAAGCTATAAAAAACTTATTTTTTTAGTTTTCCGCTGCGTTTCCTTATTATATAGCTTTATAAGATTTATTTTACTTCTTACTTATTTAAGTAAGGTATTCTTTTATCTTAAACTAAGCTTAGGTATTTAGCTAGCTTATTTACTAAACATAGTTATACTACTTAAATAACTAAATAGATATTAAAGGACCTTTTTATATTTAACTAGTATATAAGCTATTTTGCTTTAGTAGTAACTTTAAACGGCTTATTACGTCTTTTTTAAAGTTTTACTAGTTTATTATTTAAGATATAATAACCTTTACTAAGCTATAGCTAAACTAAATCCTTAGGCTTAAATTTTAGCGGGCGGTGTTCTTTATTATATCTATCTTTTATAGCGGCTTAATCGTAAGTAATAGCTAATTTAGCTTTATTTTATAAGACTTCTCGGTTTTATAGATATAAGTAGTTACTTAAAAACTTAAAACTATTATTTATTTTTATCTCTATAATACGCTCGCTTAAAGCTATATAAACTACTAAGAAAAAGGAGTTATTAAGGCTAAACTAAAAAGCTACTAATATATCTATTTAGCGAAGGTCTAGGAAATTAGCGGTAAAGAATTATAGCGGGATTTTTATAGTTTAGTTTCGCCTTTTTAATAGGCTATTAGTTTAGGGGTGCTAAGCGGTAAATATAAAAAGCTTCGATCTAAAGACTTACTATAAAGTCTACTTAAATACTAAGGTAAACTTTATATCTTAGTTAAAGATTATCCTTTTTAGCATCCTTTAGTTAGCGCGGAGTAGCTTAGTATATAACGCTTATACTTAGTTTTTTACTATAAACTAGTTATTTCTTAAAATAAAGAGATTTATCTTTAAGAATTTATTAGTTATAGTTAGTAAGGTATTAAAAATTCTCCTTATAAAAACTTCTTTTAAAGATTATTTAGCTTAAACTATTAAGAGCTTAGTAATAAAGTTTATCGCTATTATATAATATAAAAACGGCGGGCTTTTAATTAAAATAAGCTACTTTAGTATAATACTTAAATTAATTTAGTAATAGTAATAAGCGTTATAACCGTCTGCGACTTCGTTTATATATTTACTAAGCCGTAAAATTAAGAAGCTTTTAAAAAGATCTTACTATATATAAGTATAGCTAGTATAAAAATATTTAGCGTAAGCGTCTTTAACGATTTCCTTAATATAGGTTTTAAGGATATATAGTCTCCGGTATTTATCGTTCTTTATAAAGTATAGTAACCCTTATAACTAAAGGAATAAGAGTTTAAAGATATTATTCTTATCGCTAAGCTATATAATAATCTTTACTTACTATATATTCTTTATATATCCGTTAATTATTCTTTAGCGGAGCGGCAATTTAATTAATATTTCCGCGTAAAGAAATACGCAGTCTATTATCTCGTCTTCTTAAATATGTTTTAATTCCCCTTTTAAGTTCGGGGATACTAGCTTATCGTCTTAGTGCGGTAAATATAAAAAAGCGTCCGGCATAATGTTTTTAACGCTTAGAATATAGTATACCTTCAGCGGAAAGTAGCTTAAGTATTAAAAAGCAAAGACTAGCTTATTATTAGATTTTATATTAATATAAAGCAAGGACTTTTAGTATATAATTCTATAGGTATTTATATAGTTAGTAAAGACGACTACTTATAGCGTCTTTGTAAATAGTACTATAATATATAACTTATAAACTGCTTATACTAAACTAATTACTTTAAGCTTTAGAAGATAATATTAAGACTCTCCGCTTTAAAAAGCGCGGCTTAAGTAGATTATAAGCTAGACCTTAGTTTAAGCTAGTAGCGTCTTTTTTTCTTATTTTATACCTTCTTTTAAGTAAAAAGCTATAGCCGCGACTTTATATTCTTAGGATACATTAATTTAAATAAATAGTTATTTAACGGGGTTAAAATAGTAAATTATTTAAGGCTTAGAAAGGTTTTTAGTTAAATTTATAAAGACCTTTTTTTCTTTTAAAGTAAGCTAAAAAGTAGCTTTTACGGTATATTATACTTATCTTTTGCCCTTTAAAAGGACTCCTTCTTTTTATCTTACTTAAAGTAGCTTTATCTTTTATCTTTTTAAGACGTTAACTTTCTTAGCGAAATGCTAGACCGTAAAGTATAGCTACTTAGTAAAGCTAATCTATTTCTTAATCTATTAAAGGTTCTTTAAAAACGCGATATCTTTTAAGGCTTATATACGTTCGTTTATATTTATTAAGTTAATAGGGTCTACCTTAAATCTAAAGAGCTATATAGATAAGTACGCTAAGAAGGACTTTAATCCGGATAAAGTAATATTATAGTTATAAAAAGCGCGGAATACTGCCTTTAAATATTAAAAGTATTCTTTAGCTATTTTAAAGTAAATAATAATATCGTTAATATAGGCCGCCGCGTATTCTTAGGATTTATAAAAAACGTTATTTATAAACTTTTAAACGTATATTAAGGAGTTCTTAAAGCCTATAAGTATTATTTATAATCTTTTTAGCTTATAATAGTTTATAACTATAAACCTTTTTTAATAGTCTTAGTAAATAAAGAACTAATAAAAAAATAATTATTTGTTTACTATATTAATAAACTTCTTTCCTTAAAGGCGTTTAATTATATCGCTTTAAAGCGGCATTAAGTAAACATTAAGGGTAATAGTAGCGTTAATCACCTTTAAACCTATAATTACCTATTCTTTTTCCTTTCTATTTACTAGCTTTTATACTATAAATACTAGCGCCGTAAATAAAGTTAGCTTATTAACCCGTTTTAATCGTCTTTACTTAATAAGCTAGCTAAATATCGTATTTACTACCTTTTTATCTTTATCGCTTAATAGATATAATCTTCATACGACTTATTAATATTACTATTCTTTTACTAAGGGAATATATATATATTTGGACTTATCTATATATACTACTTCCTCGTTCTTTTTAAAGCGGGAAAACGATTAAAGAATATCTTAAACCTATAATATATATTTTAAGTCCTTAGCATAGATCCGGACGCCGCTATTAATAATAAGTTTAAGCAAGTCTTTAGTTTAGCCGATTTTTAGCTTATAGTTTACTATAAGATCTTTTTATAAAAGGTCTTTAGCGGGGTTTATTCTATTTAGGTTTTCTATAAAGACTTCCGCTAAAAGAGTAGTAATATCGACCTCCTTATATAGCTAAAACTACTTATTAAGGTTTATAATTATCCTTACCTTTTAGCCTTAGTAGAGTATTAATAGTTCCTTAAAATAGTTTATTGCTATAAAGCTTTTATAATCTTATATTATCGTTTAAGTAAGCTTAAAGTCGTTAAGAAAGGATATTATATTATGCCTTAATAGCGGCGCCTAAACTTATATAAGTAAGGCGTAGCTAAAACTAGCTAGAATTTCTATATTATTTAAGTAAATTACTTATTTATATATTTCTAGTTTTAGCTAAATTATCTTAACTATAGCATTAATCCTTTTATTAGCCCCGATTTATTAGATTAACGTAGAGTTAATAAGGTCCCCTTAATAAGGAACTAGAAAATCTTAGCTAAGCAATATATTAGCTACTAAGCGTTTTACTATTTAAGCGCCGATTATTATCTTTATAACTATAAGGCTACTATTCAGCCTTCTTAGTATATATATAGTAAGTTCTACCTATTAAATAGTAGCCGTTCTTCTTACTTCTTAAAAAGAAATTTCTTAAGAGGAGTTTATAATTATATTTTAAAAGGTCTTTATTAAGTCGGCTTAAATAAGGCTTCGGTTTACCCCGGTTTTTATATAGGCTTTAATGCTTATTCTAGGCCCTTCTTTTTTATAGACTAGTAAGCGTACGTAAGTAAATAGTAATAGCCTATTAAGGCTTAATAGTTTAACGTTAAGAGAAGCCTTAACTATTTAAACGCTTTATAGCTTTTAGATAACTACTTACTATACTAAGCTATGTTTTTATATAGTAACGTCTTAGCTAAGGTTAAGGGGGTGTTTATTTTTAACGTATTAGTAACGTTTATTTTTTAAAGAAAATACTTTGCTATAAAATCCGTATACCTTATTAGCCTCTTAAACTAAGTCTATTATAGTATAAATTACGGTTTCTTTTAAACTTTTATTAGTATTTATTAAAGCTCTTTCCGTATTATACTCTTTATCTTTAAAATAGTTATCGATTTTTATTATAGCTCTTTTTTTCGTGATAAGGTATACTTAATCTAGCTTAAAAGTCGGCGAGTATATAGTTTTAAAGGTCGTTTCTCTCTTAAACCGGAGGACTTTAGTTTCTATCTTTAGCTATTTAAATAGATTTCTCCCTTAACGTAATAAATACTATAAGGCTTATAGTATATCCGCCTTTACTAAGCGGTTTAAGAACGTAACCCACGGTCTTAATAAGCTTTTAATAAATAGTTAAGGGATCTTAAACTATTCTTTAAGTATATATAAGGTATAGCTAGCTAAAACTTACCTTTTTATAGGTTAGACTTATTTCTTTAGCGCTAATAAGTGCTTTTAAGATTCTTAAGTATATTTAACTTATAGCTAAGAAAGAATTTCCTTATATTCGTTTATCTATTTATTAATATCCTCGTTTCTTACTAAATAGTATAAGGATTCTTTTAAATAAACGTCTAGTTTTTAGTAAATTATTATTATTAAGTAGTTTAGTTAATAAAGCGTAGCCTTAGCTTTATATTATAGATATAATATTAAAGACTTTAAGTTAAACCTTATTACTATATCTTTTATAGTAAAGTGCTTTTTATTAAGTGCTTATACTATTATATTTTACCGGACTTTAAACTGTTTTTATAAGGCGGAGATCTATTAGCTTAATTTAATACTAAGCTCGCTAAGCTCTTTTTATTATAGTTTTAAAAGGGTTTTAAAATACTATTTCGTCGCGCTTTTTTAAAGAAAAAAGGGTAATTAAATAGCTAATTTATCCTTCTAGACCTCGCTTTTACTAGCGTTTTAGCGGATAAAGTCGATAAAACGGTTTACTCCTTAAAATATACTAGCCTTATCGTTTTCCTTAACTTTATTAAAGAATACTTTTAGCGGTCTTAATAAGTTAAATCTCTTTATATCCTCGGCTTATAATTAAGGTTCTTTTAAGGCTTAGTAAGTATATCTTTTTTCTTAATACTTAAAGAAGACTAAGGAATTATTCGTTTAATATTACTACTATTCTTATTAAGGGGCTTAAAGCTGTACTTAATCTTAATCTCCGCGCTAAATATAAATAGGTTTAGCCTACTAAGGGTATTACTTACTTTATCTTTATTACTTATTATTAAAGTCTTAGTCTTAATACTTTTACTAAATGCTTAACTTTTTATTTTATACGTATCTTAAAAACATATCCGCTATAAAGCCTTAAGTATAAAAGGCTTATTTTTATTAAATAAGAGTTTTAAAAACGCTTTAATTAGCGCGGCTATAGCGGATAAGGCTAAATAGCGATACTAAACTAAGAAACTATTAAGTATCCTTTAAAGAAGATTTTTAGTTAAGGCTTATAGACTAAACTTTATTAGTAGTATATAGTAAAATTATCCGCTAATCTTATTATCTTAAAAAAAGAGTAGCTTTATTATAAGCTTAATCCGGAGGGTATTTAGTAAGTAAGGAGCCGGAGGGTTTAAAAGGTAGCCTATCCTTACTTCTTTTATTTAAAAGATAATTAATCCGTTTAAGTAACACTTAATTTAGTTTATTTAATTATATAGGGTTTATTATTTTATAGTCTATCTTTTATTAATATTTTTAAAGCGGATTGCCTTTTAAAAGGCGGTAGTCTTAGCTTAATTAAGTAAGACTTATTTCATATCTTTTTTAGCTTTATAGGCTATTGTAGTATAATACCTTAAAAAAAGGTAAAGGAGATTATTAAACCGGTATACTAAATAGGCTTTAGCCTTTTTTACTTTTATAGCTTACTTATATTTAAGCTTTAATATAAGCGTATTAAGGAAAAGATGCTTATTATAAAGGTTAAACGTAAAAGCTAATAAGAGCTTCTTATTATAGAAAATATCGTTTAATATTTAACTTCTTATAAGATAAAAACTTAATTATATAATATTGTCGCTCTTAGCTTAGCGGATATTTAATAGATTTCTATTTTAATAAGTAAGAATTGCTACTATTTACTATACTTTAAAATCTAAAGATAAGGGGATAAGGCGCGGATTATTTACTACTAATTAAGGCCGGTATTATAAACTAATTACTACTAGTTAAGACTAATACTATAAATTAAATGCCGCTAGTTAAGCTAGTATAATAAACTAATTACTATATATAAATATATATAATAGTTTAAAAATAGTAAAAAGCTTATCTTTTCTTTAAGGTATAGCTAGCTACTTTATACTTAGTTCTTTGGGCTAATTTTAAAGATCTTTAATAATACTATCTTACTATCTATTATTAATATATAAATAAACTATAAAAATCCTTATAAAATTACTTAATAAACTAAGTATAAGCCCGGTTAAAAATACTATAAACTATAGTTAAGGAAATCCTTAAAATATCCTTAAATATCCTTTAAAAATCGCGGTAAAGTCTATCCTAAACTTTTTAAGGTGCTTTTAAAGTTAAGAAAAGGCCGAACTATAGTTAAGATATCCTACGAAAATCCTTAAGTATCCCTTAAAAATACTAGTAAAATCTACTTAATAGTTTTTATAGTATGTTTTATAATTAAAAATATCGTAAACTATAATCGGATAGGCTTTTAAGCTTTTATAATTATATCCTAAAAGCTTTAACGGGGTCCGACTAGTAGTATTAATTATATCTCCTTAGGTAGGCCTTTATAGTAGGTGCTTTAAGCGTTCTTATCGCGGGTTTTTATATGGCTCCTTAAGAGTAAAGTAAGGAGTCCGGGCGTGTCCGTCTGGATTTTATAATATAAAGCCTTAATATAAAGGCTAAAAAGAATAATAAGGATATATATATAAGGAGAGGCCGGCTTATTAAATAGTAGATCAATATAGCCTTATAATATAATAATAAAGGCCGAAAGGTAATAAAGAAAAAAGACTAATAAAAGCTGCTTTTAAAGCTAAAAAGGTTTAATAGCTAGCGTTAGTATTTTACGCTTAAAGTATAATATATATAAAAAAGAGTATACTATTAATTAAGACTTTATAATAAGGTTAAAAGAAGTCTTTTATTTTATTTAGAATTATATAAATATTAAGCTATAGTAAATTATAGTGACTTATTATAATATTAATATAAATTAAGGCTAAATTTAATAAGGGTTTTTTAAGAACTCTAGATTTATTTACTTTAATATATATCTTTAATTATAGGCTATAGCGGCTATTTATATTATTAAATAAGGTAAAGCCTAAATATCTATTGCATTTTTCTTAGAGTTTAAATAATGTCTTTTTAAAGCGGGAAAAGAGTAATAGCTCTATATTATAGAATTTATATTCTTAAAGGGCACTTTAAGCTTTCGCTTAAAAGAAGTACTTATAATAAATTACATTTTAACCTTAAGCTTTTAACGTATATTAAATAGATAGTATAAATCGTAGTACAGTTAAATAAGGGTTTTAATACTAAGTAGCTATTTTAAAGCTAAAATAAAGTTATAAATAAAGCGACTTAAGACTAAAAGCACTTAGTACCTTAATAAGAAAAATTAATGCTATAACCTAGCTAAGAGAAAAGCAAAGCTAACTTAATATAGGGAAGTATTATACTTATAGGATAATAAGGTATATTGCTTGCTTTTATAAGAAAAACAAAGAAAGAACTTTATAACTAGCTATAGCAATAGCTAAAAACCTAACTAAAGTACATTTTAATTTAAGAAAAAAGGAATTTTAATTTAAAGTTAAGTAGTAAAAAAAAAGACATTAAATAGCTTAAAGGTTAATTAAAAAGTATTTTATCCTAAAGTTAATACTACTTAAAGTTAGTATTAATAAAAAGAAAAGGCTTAACTCGCTTATAGATTTAAGCTAAAATTATAATACTAGAGTAAATAAAAGAGTAATAATAAAGTTATAAATACTTTTTGCGGATAGAATAAAAAAGCAACTATAGCTTTTCTTAAAAGCTATATTAACGATTTTAAAAACGGGAATTATTACGTGTAAAATAAAGATAAATAAGTATTTAAAATAATATTTACTTAAATAATACTAAAGTTAAGCTATAAGATATTCTTAAGGAGACTATAAAAAAAAATAGTTTATAATACTAAGGAGGACTAAATCCGGCATTAAAAGCGGGGATTTAAGTTAGCCTTTAAAAGTTAAAAAAATCGTAAAAATCGTAAATAATTAGGAAGTAAAGCTAATAAGCGCCTTAATCTTTATAGTAAAGTATTAATAGAAAAATGTTTAATAAGATAGCTAAAAGCGGTAATAAGCGTAAAGTATAAAGGTAATTATAATAAAAAACGTAAAAAAGGCCTTTTAACTAAAGACGCTTATTAACTTAGTAGATTATATCCCGGCTTAAGCACTATAAGCCTACTAAGATCTTTTTATTCTTATTACTACGCTAAAGTAGCTCTTATTTTAACTAAGTATAAACTATAAGATTTATATTACTTTAAATAAAAAAAGCAAAAAGCCGTTATTACTATAAGTGCCTTTATATAATATATAAAAAGAAAGGTTCCTTATTATCCGGAAGATTTTAAATTAGTTATTAAAAGTAATCCTTTTCTACTAAAAAAGCTTATTAGCTATAGCGCTAAAATTATTAAAAAGGAAGTTTAATAGCCGCTTATACTTTTATTAAAACTTCTCAGCTTTAAATAAAATTAAAAAAAGGGATAAATATACGCTACTACTTATTATAAAAACACTATAAATATTAGTAAAAGTATATAACTTTTTAAAATTTAATATTATTGTAGCGTTTTATAAAATTAAGAATTTAAAAAGCTATAAGTTTAAAACGGCCTTTAAGATAATGTTTAGCTTATTAAAGTAGTAAGTATACCTATTTAGCTTTATAAAAACGCCAGCTACTTTTTAATATTATATTAACTAAGTATAAAAAGATTACTTTTAAAAGTTTATTATAATATATATAGAAAATATACTTATTTACTTATTAAAGTCGCTACGCGATTTAAAAAAGAAAGTTATAAAGGTACTTAAAAAGTTATAAGAAGTAGTCTTTATATTAAACCTATAAAAATTCGACTTAATAAAAAAAAGAGAAAAGTACTTAAGTATTATTAAATAAGCCTTAAATAAGGTTTAATACAACTAAGAAAAGATTTACGTTATTTAAATATAATAAGCACTAATAAGTTTAAAAGGTATTTAAAGCTTTTTTAAGGCCGCGAAATATTATTATAGTTTTATTTTGCTTTATAATAAGGCCTCGCGATATTTAAATAGTCTTTTTAAAACAATATAACCTTTTTATAAACTTATAAGTACTAAGCCGCGTTTAAATTTATTTAAGAGACGTTTTATAATATAATAATACTATAGCTATTTAATATTTAAAAGGAGATAGACCTATAAGCAGATACCTAAAAGTATATAATAAGCGGTATATTATTATAAAAAAAGTTAAATAAAATTTAGCACTTAGCAAGCTTTTCTGTTTAATTATTAAACGTAGTAAACTATAATTACATAGTTTATAATAAAAAGATACTTATAATTATAAAATATTTTAACTTTTAAAAAGCAAAGATATATAGTATATTAGCATTTATAGTGCTAATAAACTATTAAAATCTTACGTATATAATAATAAAGCGGGAAATAAATAAAAAGGAAAGTAAATAAGGGATAAAGCTTACTTTATATAACTTTATAATAAAGTACTATTTAAAGAGAGTAATAATAGTACTAAATATATCATCGCGCTAAAACTAAAATAAGCCGGTAAGTATATTAACAGAAGGAAAATAAGATATATAGTTTAATTAATTTAAAGAAGCGTATAGCTAAGAAGTTAAGTTTTTTTATATAATAAGTATATAAACTTCTTATAATAATTTATATAAAAAGAGAACAGAATTATAAAAATATAAATAAAAAAAGGTTTATTGCTTATATTAATAAATCGGGCGACTTTATATATCGGCTTAAAAATAATGCTTTTAAAAGCAAAGTTTAGTTTAAACGTAACTTAAACTTAAGCTAAAAAGCACTTAAGAAATAAGTAAAGCTAGTTTATATATTTAATAAGTAAAAGCTATAAAAGCGGAAAATAGTAATATTATAAAAAGATTTAAGGTTTTAAGTAGTATTTTAAAGTAGTACGGAATAGTAATTAATTATATAAAAATAATAATAAAAGGTTTAGGTAAATAAGTATATAATTTATATAAAAAAGCGTTTTTCCTTAAAGGTTTATTTATAAATACTAAGTAAAGCTTAATACCTTAAAAAGGGAGAAAAAAACGCTTAAAAAGCTTAAAGTATTAATTACTTCGCGAATATATAAATTAATAGTGCTAAGATACTTAAGGTATAAAGGGATATTTATAATATTAGCTTAAAGGTTTCTTTTAGCCGGGCTAGTAATTAATAGTGCCTTAGCTTATAGCGAACTATGAACAAAAGAATAAAAGCTAAGTTTAAAAATAACTTAAAAAGGGCTTTTTTAGCTATTACCCCTTTTAATATAACTATTTCTATATTAAATAATAAACTTTATAATTAAGTTACTTTTAACTAAGATTTAAAGCTTAAGGAAATTTTAAATAATTATAAATAAGCTAATAAGAGCGATAATGCTAAAAGCAACATTAATAATAAAAATAGCAATATACGCTAAAAACCTCTTATAATCTTATTTCTGCTTTTATAAGATATTAAAGTTTATTATTTTAAACTAAAAGATAAAGTAAATTAAGTAATTTAATGAAAAATTCTACTAATAAACTAAGGTTTTAAAGCAACTAAGCTTATCTTATTACTTCTAAAATCATAAAGTAATTAAGCGTATAAACTTAAAGAATATTATATCTTTTTTTAATATAGAAGTAAATACGCTATAATAATAGTAGTAGTTATAGTAATAGTAGTAGTAGTAGTAGTAGTAGTAGTAGTAGTAGTAGTAGTAGTAGTAATAGTAGTAGTAGTAATAGTAGCAGTAGTAGTAGTAGTAGTAGTAGTAGTAGTAGTAGTAGTAGTAGTAGTAGTAATAGTAGTAGTAGTAGTAGTAGTATTAATAGTAGTATAAGACTCCTTAAGGCTTCCTTTAATTTTAGCCTTTTTAAGGCTTTCTTTCTTTTTTAGCTATTTATAAACTTAAGGCTATTTATCTTTTAGTATATAGACTTTTTATAGACCTCCTTTTTAATAAGGACTATTTATTATTCGTTGTTATTTATTAAACTATTTATTATTTCCTTACTTATTTTAAATTACTTCTTATTTTATATAAGCTATTAAATAGCTACTAAAATAATTAAATCAGAGCTTACTACCTCGTTACCTATTCCTGCCTTTTTTATATATAAGCTAATTGTCTTAATATAAATTGCTTTATTACTTAATACTTAAAAGAGGCCTTTTATACGTTTAAGAGTAATAAGCCCGGATCTTTATTACTTTATATAAGGGAAATAAGGTATTTTAGAACCTTAATTTTATTTTACGCCCTTGTTAGTAAGATCCGCCTTTTTAGAGTAAACCCCGCTTTCTTTACGGAAAATTACCTATAAAAACATTTTATTTACGGCGCTATATTTTACCCTTTTCCCCTTTTACTAAAAGAATAGAATTTATAAGCTCTTTAAAGAGATCTATTCTTAGTAGCTCTTTAAACTAAGAATATTAAAATTTAACAATTTAGAAATACGCTAATTCTTATAAAATTTAGGATTAAGTTAATCCCTTAATTAATTTAAAAAGGTACTTTTTCTGGCTTCTTAAGAAACCTTAAGTCCTATAAGTAAATCTTAAAGCAGAGGAAATTACTAACTCTTTTATTAATAAATTAAAAACCTTTTAGTTCTTTTACTTAAAGTATCGAACTAAATTATAAAGCTGTAAAGACTAGTAAAAAGTCTTTTAAACTTTATAGTAATATATTATATAGAATATCGGAAATTGCTATTTTCTAATAGTAAATATTTACGATATTTTTACTAAGCTTTTTTTATTATTAAGCCGGGTAAACCTATCCTTATATAATTAGGGAAAAGAAGTCTTTATAAATTCATTAAGGATTTTATCTTTATAGAATAAAACTAACTTAGCTATTTAAATTATAAATTAGTAAAAGGCCCTTATAAATATAAAAAGAACGCAGCTTTTAAAGGCAAAAGGCCTATCTCTTATATAGAGTTTTTTAAAGGCTATTTTTAGCTTTTATATCTCCTTTTTATATTACTAGATTAACTAAATAAACGATAAAGCGAGATAAGATAAAACGGGTAGTAGGAGACCTTTTTAAATAGTATTAAAATTTTAGAGATTTTCAAAACGTAATAAGCTATAAAATATACGAAGAAATTACAATCTACCTTCTTTACTACCTTTTTAAGCTACTTCTCTTAAGACCCTTTTTCTTTAGTTTTTCCTTTGCTTTTCTACCTTTATAAAAGACAGTATTATTACACAGACTATTTTTATAAAAACGAAAAAGACGAGTAAAGAGCTAGAAACTTTAAAGGAAAGTCTAGAAAGTAATTAACGGATTCTTTACTATCCTTTAAAATAAAGACTTAGTAAAAAACGCCTTTTATAAGGCTAATAAATATAAATCCGCAAATCTTTAATTAGATTTTAAATTCTTTAAAAACCCAAAATAAATAGATATATTAGTATAAGCAGTAGCTATAGCTAAAACGGTCCTTTTTACTATAATATAAGTACCTATATAAACGTACTTATTAAAAACCTTATTTATCCTTAATTGTGGATTAGATAAGTATCTTTATAATACTTAAGACTGCTTTTTAAATTATAAACTAACGGAAACCTTAGCTTAAACGGGCTCCGGAGAGTTTTAAATCCTTAGGTATACCACCGTCTTAATGCGAATTTCTACTAGAATATTATAGTTAAATAACGCTGCCTTTATTCTAACTTTTAATATAAGCATTGCTTTCTTATAAAATTTATAAGAAGTAAAAGTATACTAAAATCCTTAAATAAGCAGGTTTTTTATTACTACTAAGAAAGACTATAAATCGCAGCTTTAATATAATTAATACGTTATTTAATAGAACGAAATTAAAGCAGCTTTCTTTTTTACCTTTATTTCTTTTTTATCTTCTTCCTTATCTTCTTTATTATCTTTCTTTATAAAAGGAAAAAAAGAACTTACTACTATAACTATTTCTTTTCTTTTTTAGCTTCAGTTTAAGAGACTAAGACACTTTAATAAGTAAGCGTTATAAAAGACCTTTTTTAGTAAAAGTATAATTATTCTTATATTCTTTTCTATCCTTAACTTTAAGCCTTATAAGCTCTAAAAAGCGAAGAGAATTATGATTTAAGTATGCTTAGCTACGATAGCTAAAAGGCCTTTTTATCGGATTCTTTATAACCTTTTTTCCTTACCGGATTCCTATAATAAAAAGAAGGTTACTTTCTTTATTAAGGACGATTTTATAAACTTAATTTCTTCTAAGCCCTTTAAAAATAAATTTTATAAAGCTTCTTAAATAAGTTATAAGCTTTTAAACGTTTATACTATAGTAATTTAACTTTACTATTTACAAGATTTATAAGAATAACGATAAAGCCTTATAAAAAGAATACTAAAACTTTATAATATAATAAAGGATTATTCACGAGCCTTTAGCCCTTTCTATACTAGTTTAAAACAGCTCTGCGGAGCGTTCTAAAAGAGTAATTTCCTCGAAGGCTTATATAATACTAATTTCCTTTAATTTACTTATTACTTTTTAGCCGGAAATCTAAAAAACGGCTACTTTCCTTTATAATTAAACGTCTTAAAGAACTCCTTAAGGACCCTAGACATCCTTTACTATAAAACTATAAACTTAGCTTATAGAGAATAGTAAGGGGATCTCTTACCTTTCTCTTAATTTTCTACTATTTATATATAAGGCTATAAAGCTTAACCTTTAATAAAAAAAGCTCTTAAGAATACGATAAAAAGAGACTTTAAGCTAAAACAATTTATAGAAGTCGGCTACTTAGTCGGTAATAATTTTCTAATATCTATTAAATTTTGATCTCTTTTAAATAAGAGGTTTTAAGGGTATAAAATAGAAATTTTTATAAGTAGTTTTTCCTTATTAAGACGGTACCTACGTAAGACCCCGTATTAATTAAAGAACACGTATTTAAACTATATATTTTAAATTATAATAATACTATATATAACGATTTTTAAAGTACCGAAATTTAATTATAAGAGGCGAGGAAAATAATAAAGTCAAACCCTCTTTTTAATACGCAGCTTCCGGCCTCGAATTCCTCACCGGAACCTAATACTATAAAAACGGAAAATAAACTATTAAAGAGCCTTAAAGGGGCGCTTTTTATATTAATTTCTTCGACGAAAACATATTATATAATATCTTTTAAATTAAGCTTTTAAGCCGCCTACTTTAAAGTGTTTATTTTTATAGTATTATTACTAACCTTGCCGCAATAAAAGATATACTAAATATAGAGGATATGCAGGAGTATTAAGAATCTGTTTCTAGGCCCTTTTAAGCTTCTTAATTTAGAGTAAATTATACTGCTTTTACTACTTTTTTACTATTACTTTCCTTATAGCATCTACAAGCTATATTTAACGCCTCTTTCTTCGCTATTTAGAAAAAGAAGATATATAGCAAAGATTTACCACGACTGCCTCGTTTTTAGTTAGACTAAGTAATATACTATTTTAGGAAAGAATTCTAAGAAGCTAGAAAAACTAAGTAGAAATCTTTATTTAAAAGGAAAACCTTTTTCTTTTAATATACGCCTTAAAATTAGTATATAAATAACCTTTGCCTTTAGCTTAGAGTTTTACTTAGAAATTTAATAAGTACGGATATCTACGAAAATTCAAACCCGGCTTTACGTCCGCGGAGACCTATAGCCTTATAATAATAAAGAGACTTAAATAGCTACTTAAGTAGTAACAAATTTCCGTATTTTTATAGCTATAGTAGCAAAACTTAACCTTAAAACCGGATCCCTTAACGCTATTAATATATTTAATAACGTAGACCTAAATAAAAAGGTCTATAGTTATTTCTTAAAAAGATTGAAAATACTTAAATACGTATTTCGGCTAGTAAAAGCTGTTTAAAGACTTAAATAGTTACTATTTTGTTTAGAAAAAAGAGCTTTTTTTAACCCTTATTTTCTTATAGCTTCGATAGTATCTTAAGGAGCTTTATATTTTTATAGTAAATTCCTTACTTTCTTTTTTTCTATATTAACGATATTATTATTATATTTCGAAAAAAAAGAAGGCTAAAGACCTTATATCTCGTCTTTAAAAGCGGTATTCCCTAATTAACTATAGTACCTTTACTTTCTTTTTAGGACTAAGAATTATTAAAGACTAATAGCTACGAAAGCTATATATAAGCTAATTTACTTACATTAATAAAATATATATAACATATATAACATTAACCTCTTTATTTTAAAAGAGTCTCTTTTTCCCTTTCTTTAGACCTTTAAGAAGAATATAGCTACTACGTTTTATAAAGAAATCTACTACTATTAGTTCTTTATAAGATTTATTATTTTTATAGCATATTCTATAAGACGGGATATTTCTAAAGCCTTAAATACCCGCCTAGAATTTATATAAGATCCCTCCTAGTAATATATATAGTTAGTAAAGCCCCTTATTTCTTACTTTTCTTTTACGCTATTTTAGCATTAAATCTTTTAATACCGGAGACTTAAAGCTACCTATTTATACGGATATAGCTTTTATAGATAACTTAGAGAATAAAAAATCTAATTAAAGATATATTATTAGCCTTTTAAATACACTTATCGCTTAGTTTACTAAGAAGCAATATATAGTTATTACTCTTCTTATAGAAGTAAAGCTTTTAGCTCTCTTAAATACGATATCCCTAAAACTAAATATTCGAATCCTTATAATTCTATATAATAATAAAGAGACTATACGCCTTATTACCTCGGAAAATTTAAAGATTAAAACGGTCTTAAAGTATATTATAATCTATAACTGCGAGGCTAAGTAGGAGTTCCTTTAGAATAGATTTACTATTAATTCCTTTCCCCTAAATTAATAAGTTATAGACGGTCTTATAAAATTACTACTAAAATAACGCTTCTTTAAATTTTAAAAGTAGCTTTAACTTACTAATATTACGGACCTTTGCCCGTCTTCTATAGACTTTAACTTAAAATAGCTATTTAAAGCTATCTAGGTCTTCCTCTTTTTAATGCTTAACTTAGGAGGGTATATTATAAATATTCTTTAATATAGTAGTAAATACATTATAATTAATAGCAGTAGTAGTAGTAGTACGAGTCTCCTTAAGGCTTCTTATAATTTCGGCCTTCTTAAAGCTTCCGTTAAGATTTTAGCCACGTATAAACTAAAGGTTATTTACCTTTAAGTTTATAGACTTTCTAAAGACCTCCTCTTTAATAAGGACTATTTGTTATTCGTTGTTATTTATTAAACTATTTATTATTTCCTTGTTTTTTTTTAATTACTTTTTATAATATATAGGCTATTAAATAGCTATTAAAATAATAAAATAAGACCTTTACTACCTAGTTACTTATTCCTGCCTTTCTTATCTACGAGCTAGTTTTCTTTATATAAATTAATCTCTTACTAAATGCTTTAAACAGGCCTTTTTTACGTTTAAGAAAGTTTAAGCTTACCACGATAAATATAATGATTTTAAGTAAAATAAAGAAAAAGTATAGCTACTTTATACTTAAGTTGCGCTTAGTAATAAAGTAGTGTTAATAATAAGCATAAGCCTTTTTTTTACGATATATTGTTTTAATATTAAGCTTATTTAAATTATATAAAAAAAAGAACTACTAATATAAAACGTAAAAAGTATACAAGACTTTATATAGAAAAAAAAAAGTCGCTAACTATTATTTAACGTCTATTACTATATTATAAGTAAAGTAAGAAAAAATAGTAAACTAAATATTAATGTTAAAGAAAGGACTTTTAATAAGCGGTAAAGTATAACTAAAGAAAAATATATATACTATAAATAGGCTCGACTTAAAGCTTTATTAGCTATATTAAAAGTATATTATAACAGAAGTAGTTAGCCTATATAAAGAAAATTTTAATATATTAAGGAGGGTATATAAGAAACTATATATACAGTTCTTTTACTATATAGTAGATATCTTTAAACTTACTTAAGTCGTTAAAAACTACTAATTACTACTAATAATTAAGGAGGATAATAAACTAAAGTATATTATAAAAAGAATTAAAGAAGCCTAGTAAAAATAAATTTTAAAGGGGAAATAACACTAAGTCTTTATAAAAAAGTATAAGTATACTAACTTAACTAAATAGCGAATTAGTTACTTTTAAGATAAAATTACTTTTAAAGAGTTTAAAGAAAAATATAATAATACTATAAAGATTAATAAAAATAAGGTAAAAAGATTATAATAAATAAAGCTAAGGAGTAAAAACAAGGTTAAATAAGATAGCGGAGAAAAAAAAATAAACAAAAATAAAAAGGGGTTTAAAGCTACGCTTAGTAGATATTTAAGCAATTTTAAATAATAAGCATAATAAGAAGATACTATAAATATATACTAAGTCTAAATAATAATAAGATAAAGATAAAACACAATACGATATAGTAAGATATATTAAAATTATAAACAAAACGTTTAAAAAACTTTAACTTAATTTCAGCGAACTACTTACCGCTAGAAAATACTAATAAATTAACTTTAAATATTAAGGTTTATAAAAGCTAAGCATACTATAGTAATAATATATGCTTACTTTATATACTATATTAATTATTAGCGTTATCTTATTAATTAGTATTTAATAAGAATTATAAAAGATATATATAGGTTAATATAATAATATTTAAATACTTTTTATAATATATAATGTTTAAGCACTTTTATAACGGGCAACTATATTACTAATATACTAATATTGCGTTAAGATTATATTATATAAAGTCTAAGGATAATAATATATTTATAAACAATATAAATTAGCATAAGTATTAGTAAAATAGTTATAAAACTAAAAGTAAAAGACGGAGGAGGCACTAAGGTATAAGAGGGAAAAAGGTAGCGAGAAGAGCGAATTCGAATTGCTTAAAGGTTTAAGTTTTAGCTAAGAAGAAAAGAGAAAAAGAGAGTGTTTTATAAGCGCGGAGAGGTGTTAGCCGGATTATTATTATTTTTCTCCGGGCTACAAAGTAGACTTTTCCGCTTATTCTTAACTAGTACTAAGTTTATATTTGTCTTTTATTACCGTATAAGAATCTACTAAAGTCTAGTAAAATACTACCTATATAGCATATTAGCTAGGGTATATTTTGGAATTTCGTAAGATATTTATCCCTTATTAAAATCAGCTTGTATTTAGAGTTTACTTCCTTACTATAAGCAGCTTAAAGCGAACCTTAATTTTAATACGCTTTATATTAAGTATCCGCGTTAAAAGATAGTATATACCTAATATATATAAAGTAACGGGGGCGCTATATAATAATACGATATATTGTGCTTTGCTTATTTAGCGATAATAATAAGCGCGAAGATTAACATAAAGGCGGTAGTATATTATTTATTACGGAATTTAAACGGCCACGCCTGGACTCCTTACTCTACTCTTAAAGAAGCCCTACGGAACCCCGCGATAGGAACGCCCGGAGCACGCACTACGAAGGCTCGCCCGAGGAGATACGATAAACATTACTAGTCGGACCCCGCTAAGGTTTCTAAGATATAACTATAGAGGGTTAAGAGCCTACCTAACTATAGTTTACGACGTCTTTAACTAAAGGAGATCTTATAGAAACTATTAAGCGGATTCCGCCGGTATCTTTAAAGGATTTCTAAGGATTTCCGCGGGATATCTTAACTATAGTTCAACCCGTTTTTAACTATAAAAGCACCCCGGAAGATATAGGATAAACCTTATTGCGATTTTTAAGGGATATTTAAGGATATCTAAAGGATTTCCTTAACTATAGTTTATAGTGTTTTTAACCGGGCTTATACTTAGTTTATTAAGCGATTTTATAAGGATATTTATAGTTTATTTTATATACTATAGATAGTATAGTTAGAGATCCTTAAAATTAGCTTAAAGAACTAAGTATAAAGTAGCTAGCTATACCTTTAAGAATAAATAAGCTTTTTACTATTTTTAAACCTTTATATACGTTTATATGCGGTAATTAGTCCGTTATACCGGCCTAACTAGCGGTAATTAGTCTATGCCCTATCCCCTTATCCTTACGCTATAAGGCGTAGTAAATAGTAGCAATTCTTACTTATTTAAATAGAAATCCCTTAAATATCCGCTAAGCTAAGAGCGACTATATCGCACGATTAAGTACTTATCTTATAAGAAGTTAAATACTAAACGATATTTTCTTTAGTAAGAAGCTCTTATTAGCCTTTAAGTCTAACCTTAATAATAAGCACCTCTTCTTTAA
>JAPEBW010000689.1:0-42112 GCA_027405785.1 Ophiocordyceps robertsii
CCATAGGTATAAAAATAATAAGCAGTATAATAAAAATAAAAAGCTAGTTGCAAAATTAAAAAAAGCTTTATACGGTCTTAAACAAAGTCTAATACTTTAGTATAATTTATTATCTAAGGTCTTAAGCGAGCAAGGATTTTCCTACTTACCTATAAACGAAGGGGTGTTTATAAACAATAAGCTATATATAGCTACATTAGTTTACGTAGACGATCTTTTATTCTTTAAGCTTATAAAGGATTCTATAACTTGCATAATTAATAAAATAAGCAGGGTCTTAAAAATTCAATCTTTAAGCGAAGTAAAAGACTTCTTAAGAATAACTATAACTATAAAAAAAGCGAAAAGAAATATATATATATACTAAGAAAAATATACCCTTAATAATATAAATGAATTTAATAAAGAAAATATTAAAACCTTAAAAACCCCTGCTATAAAAGGAGTTAAATTAAATAAAATAGAAGACTATATAGCTATAAAAGAAGACATCTTATTATATTTAATGTAAATAGGCTTACTATTATTTTTAGCATTATTTTTAAGGCTAGATATATTATACATAGTAATATTATAGGCTAGATTTGCTTTTAATTTAGAAAGACTATATTTTAAAGCACTAAATACGATTTAGAAATATCTAAATAAATATTCTAGCCTAGGTATATACTATAACTATAATATAGCATTTAATATGCTATTCTTTAAAGCCTATACTAATGCTAATTTAGCTAGCGATCTTATAAACTATAGGTCGGTCTTTAGATACTCTTTTTTTATAAATAACAACCTTATAAGCTAGGCTTGCTAACAACAAAAATCTATAGCACTTTCTATATATAAGGCTAAATATATAGGCCTTAAGGAGGCTAATAAAAAAGCTTTATATTTATATAGCTATTTTCATACTATAGTAAAAGGAATGTTTATAAATATACCTAAAAATAAAGTCCTTATAATTTTTATAGATAATTAATATGCTTTAAAAATAGGACAAAATCCTAAATCATATAAGCTAAGAAAATATATAGGCTTAGTATATAACTTTACGCGTAATAGTATTAAAGAAAAGGAAATAGAGGTTTATTATATAAACTTTAAAGATAATATAGCAGATATATTTACTAAGAGATTAGGTTTTATACTATTCGATAAATTCCGAAGTTTACTAGGAATTAAAGAGGTTATAATATAAATTCCTATAATAGGCGTTTTTAGCTATTTCTTACTTTCTTTCGCTTTCCTCTATATAACTTAAGGGTTTTTACCTATATAAAGGTTTTCCTTAGATAATAAAATAAAATAAAGAAGTTTTACTTAAATAAATAATAAGTTTTTCTCTTTAAGAAAGATTAAAAGCTTTAAGTTTTTTCCTATAAAAAATAGGTTTTCTTAAGCTATAAAAAAGAACTTTTCTTTATTTTAAAGGGTTTTTACTTTACTTTAGTTAGTATGTTTAAAGCGCACTTATATACTATAAGTACCTTTTAAGAGAGGCTATAAGGGAGTAAAATATAGTCTCCCGCAGCCTATAGGCTAAATATAGCATAAATAACATACGATATAAATACAGCGAAATGTATATTGAATCCGCTATACAATTCTACATACTATATATATTTCTATATATTATTCCACACATATATAAGCAAGATATAAGCAGATTAAGAAGAGGTGTGTGTAAGGACTATATATATAATCCGTGCTAAGTCGCTGCGTTACCTTATATTCCTTATAGACATAATCCTTAGGCTTATAAATACAATCTTAACTTAATAATAGCTATAAGCTTACTATATATAAATGCGCTAGATAGGGGGCTCTTTTCCAAATTACTTAAGTTACTTATAGCTTAGAAATTGTCTATATAAGGAGGCCTTAGTCCCCTCTTTACCTTAAATAGATTATTAACCTTATACATACACATCTTACCTATTTCTTTACCTTTTCGCACACTCTTTACGTCTTTATAATCCCCTTACTCGTAGCTATAAGCCTGCTCTCTTCTATAGCTATTTGCTCCTTAATTCCTTTATATATTAAAAAAAGAAAACGCGCTTATTAAGCCTTAAGAAAAACCTTAACTATAAGCTAAGGATATAAGAAGATTTAACTTAGTAAGACCGCTAAGAGTATCTTTTAATAAAGTTTAAGAAAACGATAAAGCTAGTTTATTTTAAGGAGTAAACTATTTTATTAACTTTAACCGCTAAAATGCTAATAAAAGTAAACATTAGCTACTTAATTACCTTTTTTCTTTTTAAGAAGCGTAGTAAAATAGTATTTTAAAGACCTCTTAAAACTATAATAAAAAGAACTTAGTAAGCTTAGCGTAAAACTAAGCTAATAGATCTTTATCTTATAAAACCAGTTTAAATTTCGCTTAAATATACTAATATAAGCACTTAATAAGAAGTACTTTATTATTAAAAATAAAATAATAAGGTTTAATTTTAAGTCTTAGATATTGCGCTTATAATATAATGCTAAGGCCGCGCTTTATTAACTAAACTACTTAACTATAATAATCTATTAAAAGCTTGACGTTTATTTATAAGAGTATTTATATTATTTAATAGGAAAGAATAATATTAATAAATAGATTAATAAATATA
This sequence comes from Ophiocordyceps robertsii, assembly GCA_027405785.1. NCBI lineage: Eukaryota > Fungi > Ascomycota > Sordariomycetes > Hypocreales > Ophiocordycipitaceae > Ophiocordyceps > Ophiocordyceps robertsii. The sequence continues at coordinate 2,616 of JAPEBW010000689.1, forward strand.
AGAAATATTTCCTTAGCTAAAAGTTAAATATATTAAAGGATCTTAAAATTACTTATTAGCGCGAAAAAAATAGCTTTAACTTATAAAAAAACAAGGCTTAACTAGCTATACCTTATTATTATAGAACCCTTAGCGTTTCTTTTACGCTAAGTAGTAAGGCGTAATTTATTTAATTTAAATTTACTAGCCGGAAAAGGAGAAGAAGACTTAGTGCTAACTATTAAACTAAATAAGGTAAGGGTATCTTATTATACGGATTTCTTAAGTTAAAACCATCTAAAGAAGAAAAAAGAAGGAAAGGAAAGGAGTTAAAAGAAGCAGGAGGAAGGACCTCCTTTTATACCTTTTTAAGGCTGCTAAAAGGCTTTCCCTTTATATGCTTTTATATACTTTTATATACTAATTTATAACTTATACCTTATATAACTTATATAGTTATTAAACTACCTTTTAAGCTAATAAAACTAGCTTACGCTATCTTTATTATTAGTGCTAAGTAATATACGCTTTATTACTTACGATTAACTTATAAGACTAAATATCCTTATCTTAAAACTTTTTACGAGATTTTATCCTCTTTTAAAAGGAGGCCTCTTACCTTAGCTTTATATAAGGTATAGGTTGATTGTATAAAGTTTCGGTTAATCTATCCGATACTAATCCTATTACTAGCCGAAGCTAGCTTAAGCCGAATATAGGCGTATCTAACCTATACCGCTTATAGCCGATATAAGCCGTCTTTAACTATTAAGCTTTATTATCTCTCCTTATAACTACCGGTATTTACTTTAATAATTATAATATATAATTAGCGGTATTTACTTCACTAATTACTCCTTTATATCTAGCGGTATCTACTTTATTAAATATTAGTACTTTTAATACTTAGGATTATTAATAAAATAAGGTTTCTATTATATATTCCCTTCTTTAAGGTCTTTTTAAACTTAAAAAAATAAACGTTCCTTTTTTATAGGTTACTTTTAACCTTTAAAAAACTGCTTAAAACATTTAAAGAAATCCTACTTTAAAGAGAGTAAACTTAAGAATTCTTTAAAAAAGTCTTAATCTTTTATCTTTATAGATCTTTTTTAAAGAAAAATCTTATTTAGATTTCTTTTTACTTTTACTATTTAAGATAGTAAAGAAATCCTAGCTTAAAGAAGCTAATACTTCTTCTTAAAGGTTTTATTAATAAAAATCCTAAACCTTTTTTAAAGCATTTCTTAAGTGCTTTATATGTTCCTAAGTATGATACGAACTAAGATAGTCCTTTTACTTTACTAAATAAAAGTGTTCTTAATTTTCTATCTTCTTAGCGAGTATAGCCTTTACTATATATTTGCTTTCTTTAACTCTTTTTAAGTTAAGCTCTCTTACTACTTTAGCTTCTTATAAAATCGGCTTTAATAAAGAAATATATAAAATAGGGTATATAAGTAAACTAGTTTAAAGTTCTAACTTATAATTAACCTTTCCTATTTTCTTTAGAACTTTAAAAGGTCCTATCTTTTTATAATCTAAAGACCTATTAAGTCTATTAGTCTTAAGATTCCTCGTTAAAAGATATACTTTATTGCCTTTAAATAAAAAAGGTTTTAAAGACTATCTCTTATTATAATAATACGATATCTTCTTAGTAATATATTCTAATTTTGATTTTATAAATCTATATAAGCTAAATAACTACTTAGAGTTTAATATAGCTTTTTTAGCTATAACCTCTTTAAGTAAAAAAGACTTATAGGCGTTAAGGATAAAACTATAATTCGCAAATACCGGAGTATTCTTTATAGGCTTAAAATAAGAGGTATTATATGCTAACTACGCTATAAGCAATTTAAAAAGCTAATTATCCTACGAATAATTTATATAGCTTTTAAGGTATTGTTTTAGCGTTTAATTTAATCGTTTTATTATTCCGTTTATAATAAGGTAAAAAGCAGTAAATAATTTATGCTTTATACTTAAGGCTTACGTTAAACCTTACTAAAAATTAAAGATAAATTTCCGATCCTTATTCGAAATAATCGAACTTAAAAGTCCTTAATTAGTATTACGGAATCTAAACGGCCACGTCCGGACTACTTACTTTACGCTTAAAAAGCCTTATAAAACCCCTTAACGGGAACGCCCGGAGCACGTACTATAAAGGCTCGCCTAAGGAGATACGATTAATATTACTAGTCGGACCTTACTAAGGTTTTTAAGATATAACTATAAAGGCTTAAGAGCTTACTTAACTATAGTTTATAATATTTTTAACTATAAAAGATATTATAAAAACTATTAAGCAGATTCTACTAGTATCTTTAAGGGATATTTAAGGACTTTTATAGGATATCTTAACTATAGTTTAACCTGTTTTTAATTATAAAAAAACATTTAAAAATATAAGATAAACTTTATTACGATTTTTAAGGGATATCTAAGGATATTTAAGGGATTTCCTTAATTATAGTTTATAGTATTTCTAACCGGGCTTATACTTAGTTTATTAAGCGATTTTATAAGGATATTTATAGTTTATTTATATATTAATAATAAAGAAAAGGATAGTATAGTTAAAGATCCTTAAAATTAGCTTAACGAACTAAGTATAAAGTAGCTAGCTATATATTTAAGAATATATAAGCTTTTTATTATTTTAAACCTTTATAGACGTTTATATATAGTAATTAGTTTATTATACTAGCTTAACTAGCGGTAATTAGTCTATAATACTAGCTTTAACTAGCGGTAATTAGTCTATAGTATTAACCTTAACTAATAGTAATTAGTCCGCGCCTTATCCCCTTATTCTTATACTATAAGATATAGTAAATAGTAGTATTTCTTACCTATTTAAACGGAAATCCTTTAAATATCCGCTAAGCTAAAAGCGACTATATCGCACAATTAAGTACTTATCTTATAAGAAGTCAAATACTAAACGATATTTTCTTTAGTAAGAAGCTCTTATTAGCCTTTAAGTCTAACCTTAATAATAAGTACCTTTTCCTTAATGCGCTTATAATAAAACTTTAAGATAAGTAGGCTATAAAAGCAAAAAAGGCCGCGGCTTACTAAGTATACTAGTTTAATAATCTCCTTTACCCTTTTTTAAGGTACTATACTACAATAGCTTATAAAGCTAATTAAGATATAAAATAAGTCCTACTTAGCTAAGCTAAGACTACTACTTTTTAAAAAGTAATTTACTTTTAAAATACTAATAAAAGATAGACTATAAAACAATAAAAACTATATAACTAAGTAAACTAGATTTAGTATTACTTAAATAAATCGATTATCCTTTAAATAAAAAAGGTAAGGATAAGCTAACCTTAAAACTATCCGGCTCCCCGCCCGCTAAATACTTTTTAAATTAAGCTTATAATAAAGTTACTCTTTCCTTAAGATAATAAGCTTAGCAGATATTTTTATTATATACTATAAATAAAGTTTAGCTTAAGGGCCTTAACTAAAAATCCGCTTTAAAGGATATTTAGTAGTTTCTTAGTTTAGTATTATTATTTAGCCTTATTCGCTATAGCTATACTAACTAAGGCATTTTCGGGACTTTTAATTAATAAAAACAAGCCTTTTATACTAAGGGCCCCGCGGTATACCGGATTTTAAGACCTATATAAGATAAAAGGTTAAGCGCTTAATAAGAGAATTAAGACTAAGACCTTAATAATAAGTAATAAGGATATAGTAAGCGATACTTTTAGGAAGCTAAACTTATTTATCCTTAGCGCGTAAATACTAAAACTAAGTATAGCTTTAAGCCTTTTAATAAGAATAGTAGTAATATTAAATAAATAATTCCTTAGTCTCCTTTAAGCACTAAGAAACGAAAAGGCGCTTATTAAGCTTAAAGAAAAGCCTTAACTATAAGCTAAGAATATAAGGAGATTTAACTTATTAAGACCTTTAAAAGTATCTTTCGATAAAGTTTAAAAAGATAATAAAGCTAGTATATTTTAAGAAGTAGACTATTTAATTAACTTTATCTACTAAAACGCTAATAAAAGTAAGGCCTATATAAATAAATTAGCTATTTAATTACCCTCTTTTCTTTAAGGAAGTGCGGCGGAATAGTATTTTAAAAACCTCTTAAAACTATAATAAGAAGAACTTAGCAAGCTTAGCATTAAATTAAGCTAATAAATCTCCGCCTAATAAAAACGGTTTAAAATCCGCTTATATATAGCAATATAAGCACTTAATAAAAAGCACTTAACTATTAAAAATATAGTAATAAGATCTAACTTTAAGTTTTAAATATCGCGCTTATAACATAAAGCTAAGGCGGCGCTTTACTAGCTAGACTACTTAACTATAATAATTTACTAAAAGCTAAACGTTTATTTATAAGAATCTACTATAGAGAAATAGTGCGATAATACTATACTGCTAAAAGGTCTCGCCCCGGCCTTAGTTAAGAGTTAAGACGCTAATTATTGTCTATATGCTTATATCTTATATATAGATATATAAGTAGCTGGAGCGCTTATATCTTACGTTTTATAATAATTGCCGCCTCGAAAGGAAAGATAATAACGTTCTTATTATCTATAAGACGGGACCTCCCCGGTTTATTAAGCTAGTAGCTAGAAGCTACGCACGCTTATATTATTACGCGCGCTTAAGGGAGCCTTATTCCCGTATAGACTTATAGGTCTACTTTCTTGCGCGGGGATCGAACCTACGCTAAAGGAATTACTACTATTTGCTACGGAGAAATAGTGCGATAATACCGCACTGCTAAAAGGTCTCGCCTTAGCCTTAGTTAAAGGTCGGGACGCTAATTATCGTTTATATGCTTATATCTTATATTCCGATATACGAGTAGCCGGAGCGCTTATATTTTACGTTCTATAATAAAATCCTTATAACGTTTAGTAAGAAACAAGGATAGTAATAAATAGATTAACGAATATAAGGATATTTTTCTTTAGCTATAAGTTAAATATACTTAAGGATTTTAAAAGCACTTACTAGCGTAAAAGAAATAAGTTTAACCTATAAACAAGTAAGGGCTAACTAACTATACCCCGTACGTACTTAAAGAATAGTTTAAGACGCCTTAAATATCTATTTAAAGCTTAATAAGGCCGCGGGTTATGTTCTTAGACCGCTTAGTAAAGGCGGATATACTATAGGCCTTATAGCGCTTACTAAGGTAAAGGAGAAACCCGTTTAAAAAGTTAGGAATATAAGCTAAAGTCCTTTAGCTTAAGAGAGAAAGAACCTTTAAAACTATATACTTACTAACGCTAAAGCTAAAGCGGGTATACTTTATAACTAAGGAAAGAACTATAGTAAGGACTAATAATTATTTAAAGGATAAAGAGTATAATATAAAAAGAGCTTAATTAAATACTAATAAAAGCTTAAAGGAAACTATAATTTATATTAAAGTAAACTTAGTTAAAAAGGCTAATAAAGTATACGGATTTTACGGTAAAGTATTCCCCTTAAAGAATAAGCTTTATTAATATATTAAAGATAAACACCCCCTTAACCTTAATTAAAATGTTACTATATAAAGAAGTAGCTTAGTATATGTTATAAAATCTAAACGGCCACGCCCGGACTCCTTACTTTACTCTTAAGGAAGCCCTACGAAACCTCGCGATAAGAACGCTTAAAGCATATACTACGAAGGCTCGCCTAAGGAGATATAACGAATATTACCGGTCGGACCCCGCTAAGGTTTCCGGGATATAACTACGGAGGGTTAGGAGCTTACCTAACTATAATTTACGATATCTTTAACTATAGGAAATACCGTAGAAACTATTAAGCGGATTTTACCGGTATCTTTAAAGGATTTCTAAGGATTTCCGCGGGATATCCTAACTATAGTTCGACCCGTTTCTAACTATAAAAGCACCCCGAAAGATATAGGATAAACCTTACCGCGATTTTTAAGGGATATTTAAGGATATTTAAAGGATTTCCCTAACTATAGTTTATAGTATTTCTAACCGGGCTTATACTTAGTTTATTAAGCAATTTTATAAAGATATCTATAGTTTATTTTACATATTATAAATAATATAGTTAAAGATCCTTAAAATTAGCTTAAAGAACTAAGTATAAAGTAGCTAGCTATGCCTTTAAGAATAGTTAAGCTTTTTACTATTTCTAAACCCTTATATACGTTTATATATAGTAATTAGTCCGTTATACCGGCCTAACTAGCGGTAATTAGTCTATAGTACCGGCCTTAACTAATAGTAATTAGTCCGTAGTACTAGCCCTAACTAGCGGTAATTAGTCCGCGCCTTATCCCCTTATCCTTATGCTATAAGGCGTAGTAAATAATAGCAATTCCTACCTATTTAAACGGAAATCCCTCGGATATCCGCTAAGCTAAGAGCAATTATATCGTACGATTAAGTACTTATCTTATAAGAAGTTAAATACTAAATAATATTTTCTTTAATAAAAAGCTCTTATTAGCCTTTAAGTCTAACCTTAATAATAAGTACCTTTTCCTTAACGCGCTTATAATAAAACTCCGAGATAAGTAAGCCGTAAAAGCGGAAGAGGCCGCGGCTTACTAAGCATACCGGTTTAACAATCTCCCTTACCCCTTTTTAAGGTACTATACTATAATAGCCTATAGAGCTAAATAGGACGTAAAACGAGTCTTGCTTAGCTAAGCTAAGATTACTACCCTTTAAGAGGCAATCCGCTTTTAAAATACTAATAAAGGATAGACTATAAAACGATAAAATCTATACGATTAAGTAAACTAAATTCGGTATTACTTAAATAAATTAATTATCCTCTAAATAAAAGAAGTAAAGATAAGCCGACCTTAAAACTATCCGGCTCCCCGCCCGCTAAATACCCTCCGGATTAAGCTTATAATAAAGTTACTCTTTCCTCGGGACGATAAGCTTAGCGGATATTTCTACCGCGTACTGCTAATAAAGTTTAGCCTAAGGGCCTTAACCGGAAATCGGCCTCGGAAGATACCTAGCAGTTTCTTAGTTTAGTATTACCGTTTAGCCTTATCCGCTATAGCCGCGCTAACTAAAGCATTTTCGGGACTTTTAATTAATAAGAACGAGCCCTTTATGCCGGGGGCCTTATAGCGCACTAAATTCCGGGACGCGTATAAAACGGAAGGTTAAGCGCTTAGCGAGAGTATTAAGACTAAGACTTTAATAATAAGCAATAAGGACGTAGTAAGCGATATCCTTAGCGGGCTAAACCTATCTATACTAAGCGTATAAATATTAAGATTAAGTATAGCCTTAAGCCTTTTAGTAAGAATAGTAGTAATATCGAACGAATAATTCCTTAGTCTCCTTTAAGCACTAAGAAAAGAAAACGCGCTTATTAAGCCCTAAAAAAAACCTTAACTACGAGCTAAGGATATAAGGAGATTTAACCTATTAAGACCTTTAAAAGTATCTTTCGATAAAGTCTAGGAAGATAATAAGGCTAATACGTTTTAAAGAGTAAACCGTTTTATTAACTTTATCCGCTAAAACGCTAGTAAAGGCGAGGCCTATATAGATAAATTAGCTATTTAATTGCCCTCCTTCTTTTAAGGAAGTGCGGCGGAATAGTATTTCGGGGACCTCTCGAAACTATAATAAGAAATACTTAGCGAGCTTAGCGTTAGACTAGGCTAATAGATATCCGCCTTATAAAAACGGTTTAAAGTCCGCTTAAATATAGCGATATAAGCACTTAATAAAAAGCACTTTACTATTAAAGATATAGTAATAAGATCTAACTTTAAGTCTTAGATATCGCGCCTATAACGTAAAGCTAAGGCCGCGCTTTACTAGCTAAACTACTTAACTATAGTGATTTATTAAAAGCTAGATATCTACTTATAAGAATCCTTATAATATTTAATAAGGAATAAGGATATTAATAAATAGATTAACGAATATAAGGAGATTCTTCTTTAGCTATAAGTTAAATGCACTTAAGGATCTTAAAAGCACTTACTAGCGCGAAAGAAATAAGTCTAACTTATAGAAAGGCGAGGGCCGATTAGCTATACCTTATACGCACTTAGAGGATAGTTTAGGACGCCCCGGCTATCTATTAAAGGCTTACCGGGACTAAGAGTTACGTTTTTAAACCGCCCGGTAAAGGGGGATATACCTTAAGCCTTATAGCGCTCGCTAAGTTAAAGGAGAAACCCGCTTAAATAGCTAAGAATATAAGTTAAAGTCCTCCGGCTTAAGAGAGAAAGGACTTTTAGGACTATACGCTTGCTAACGCTAAAGCTAGAATAGGCATACCCCGTAACTAAGGAAGGAACTATAGTAAAGACCGATAACTATTTAAAAGATAAAGAGTATAATACGGAAGGAGCTTAGTTAAATACTAATAAAAGCTTAAAGGAAACCGCAATCTATACTATAGTAGACTTAGTATAAAAGGCCGATAAAGCGTGCGGATTTTATAGCGAAGCATTCCCCTTAAAGAATAAGCTCTACCGATATATCGAAGATAAATACCCCCTTAACCTTAACTAAGACGTTGCTATATAAAGACGTAGCTTAGTATAGTAAGTAGTTATTTAAAAGCTATAAAGCGTTTAAATAGTTAAGGCTTTCTTTAACGTTTAGCTATTATACCTTAATAGGCCGTTACGATTTACCTATATACGCTTACTAGTCTATAAAAAAGAAGGGCTTAAGATAAGTATTAAAGCCTATACGGATACCGGGGTAGACTAAAGCCTTATTTAAGCCGACTTAGTAAAGACCTTTTAAGACATAACTATAAACTCCTCTTAACGAATTCCTATTTAAGGAGTAGGAAGAATAGCTACTATTAAATAGGCGGAATTTACCGCTTATATACTAAGAAGGCTAAACGGCAGCCTCGCGGTTATAAAGGTAAAGATCGGCGCTTAAATAGTAAAACGTTTAGCGGCTAATATATTACTTAGCTAAGACTTTTTAGTTCCTTACTTAAGGGACCTTATTAACTCTATATCGGTCTTATAAATCGGGGCTTATAAAAGGATTAAAGCTAAAGTTAAGATAGTTTAGCTAAGACTAGCGATATATAGATAAGTAATCTACTTAATTATTATAAGGATTTTAGCTAGTTCTAGCTACGCCTTACCTATATAAGTCCGGGCGCCGCCGTTAGGGCGTAATATAATATTTTTCCCTAATAACCCTAAGCTCGCTTAGATAATAATATAAAATTGCACGAGCTTTACGGCGATAAACTATTTTAAGGAACTATTAGTACTCCGCTAAGGCTAAAAGGTAAGGATAATTACGGACCTCGATAAGCAGTTTTAGCTATATAAGAAGGTCGACGCTACTACTCTCTTAGCGGAAGCCCTTATAAAAAATCCGGATAAAATAGACCCTACTAAGGACTTTTTATAAAAGGATCTTACTATAAACTATAAACTTAGAATCGGCCGAACTAAGGACCTGCCCGAACTTACTACTAATAAGGGCATCCGGATCTACGCTAAAGACTTAAAATACGTATTAAAAGTTTAAGATATCCTTTAATCGTTTCCCTACCTTTAAAAAGATAAGGGAGTAGTATATATAAACGAATCCGAATATATATATATTCCTTTAGTAAAAGGATAGCAATACTAATAAGTCGTATTAAGATTATACTTATTAAGCGATAAAGATAAGAAGGTAATAAATACGATATTCGGCTAGCTAACCGTATAAAGCCGAATAAAATAAGTTTATAGGCTAACTCCGTTCGCGGCGCTAGTATTTATAGTATAAAAGACGGTAAATAAAAAGGAGAAGGGATAAGTAGTTATAGACTTATAAGGGATTAACGCTATTACTACCTTAAACGTATACTTAATGCCCCTTTAAAGCAATATAATTAAACGCCTTTAAGGAAAGAAGTTTATTAGTACGGTAAACGCACGATCGTTTTTCTACTAGTTTTTAGTCTACTAAGACTACTAAGAAAGGTTTATAGTTATAAGCTATCGCGGGCTAAAAAGATTACTAGTAATACTTATAGGCTTTAAGAACTCCTTAGCATACGTTTAAATGTTTATTAATAACGTCCTCCGCAGATACTAAGAATACGCGGCGGCCTATATTAACGATATTATTATTTACTTTAACACGGCTAAAGAGCACCTTTAATATTTAAAGGCTATATTCCGCGCCTTCTATAACTATAATATTACCTTATCCGGACTAAAGTCCTTCTTAGCGTACCTATTTATATAGCTCCTTAGATTTAAGGTAAACGCTATCGGCTTAATAAATATAGACGAACGCGTGCGAGCCTTAAAGAATATCGCGTTCTTAAAGAACCTTTAATAGCTTAAGAAATAGATTAGCCTTACTAAGTAGCTACGCTATATAGTCCTATATTTCGCTAAGGAAGTTAACGTCCTATAAAAACGAAAGACAGAGCTACTCCGGGTAAGATAAGAAGAAGGAGTCCCTTTAAGGGGCTAAGGATAAGCTTAATACGCCGCGAAAGCCGCTTTTTAGCTTACTTTAAAAGAAAAAGAGGCCTTCGCGATTTTAACTAAAAAACTTACTAAGCCTTAAACGATTTACTACTTTAACCCCGCTTAATAACTATTTATCTAAATCAATATATCCTAAGAATATAGGGTAGCGGCTATAGCTTTTTACTTAAAAGAAGGCACGGAATAAGATAAAAAGACGCTGCTAGCCTAGACTAAGGTCTAGCTTATTATTTACTTAAGCCGCGCCCTTTAAAGCGGAGAACCTTAATACTAGCTTATAGAACTTAAAGTAGCTAGTTTAGTATAAGCAGTATATAAGCTACGTATTATAGTACTATCTATAAGAACGCTATAAGTAGTTATCTTTACCGACTATATAAGCACTTACGGAATTATATATTAAAAATCCCTATTCTCTATTAGTATAAAATCTAATAATAAGCTAGTCCTCGCGTCTTAATACTTAAGCTAATTCCCGCTTAAGGTATACTATATCCTAAGCGTTAAAAATATTATGCTAAACGCGCTCTTACGTCTGCCGCACTAAGACGATAGACCGATATCCTTAAACTAAGAAGGGGAATTAAAACGTATCTAAGAAAATAAGATAATAAACCGCGTGTTCCTTTACGCGGAAGTATTAATCGAATTGCCGCTCCGCTAAAAAATAATTAATAGATATACGGAAGATATATAGTAGGTAAAAATCATAGCGTAGCTCGGCGATAAGAACGGGGTCCCCGGACTCTTATTCCTTTAGTTATAGGGGTTACTATACTTTATAGAAAACGATAAACGCTAAAGACTATATATCCTTAAGACCTATACTAAGGAGATTATCGAAAACGCCTATATTAAATACTTTTATACCGGCCGTATATATATATAGTAAGACTTATCCGAAAGCTTCTTAATCCTACGGCTTAGTAAATACGTAGATAAGGTCGTAGATTGCTACGATACTTACTACTATAACTAAACTAACTAAAGTAAGATACTAAGATAGCTTATCCCGATTTAAAGCCCGCCGGTTCTATACTATATAATAGCGATAGACTTTATTACTAAGCTCTTAGTAGTCTAAGCCGAATAATCCCCGTAAAAAGATCTTATAAGGAACTTCTTTAATACCTTACTAACTATAACTAATAAGTTCTTAAAAATATATCTCCTTATCTTAAGCAATAACTAGTTTATAGCGGAAGACTAAGTACGAGCGTTATATACTAAACTACTCCGCGCTAATTAAGGGATTCCGAAGGGGATAATCTTTAACTAAGATATAAAGTTTACCTTAGCATTTTAGCGGACCTTATAGCAAGCCTTTAGATCGAAGCTTCTTATATTTACCGCTTAGCACCTTTAAACCGATAGCCTATTAAAAAGGCAAAACTAAACTATAGAAATCGCGCTATAATTCTTTACCGCTAATTTCCCGGACTTATACTAAACCGATACGCTAATCGCTTTTTAGTTTAGCCTTAATAATTCCTTCTCCTTAGTAATTTACGCGGCCTTTAGTAAGCTTATTATAAAGATAAGAATAAATAATGGCCTCCGGTTCCTTAATAACTACTTATACTTACGAAACTAAGACGTCTTATAAAAAGAAGCTAAGTTAGCTATCGCTTACGCTTAAGCCGCTATAAAGGATAAATATAATAAGAAACACCGCCTATTAGAATTTAAGCCTAGCGATTAAGTCTAGCTATAGCTTAGTAAAAGCTACTATATCGCGGACGGTAAACTAGCGAAGCTTTAAGAAAGACGCACTAGGCCGTTTAAGGTTACCGCTAAAGTAAGATAGCTTATATACTAGTTAAATATAAAAAGGTCCCTTAATATTTATCCGGTCGTTTTAGTAGCATAACTACGCTTAGCAGACAAGCTAGCTATACGCTTAAGACTAGTTTAAGACGAAGGGATACCTTACTTAAATAAGTAAGAAGTAAAATAAATCCTATAAAGCCGTATAATAAAAAAAGGCGGCGGAAAGCTAAGGAAGGAGTTCCTTATAGCTTAAAAAGGCTAGCTAAGTAGCTATAACTTATAAGTAAACGAAAAAGCGGTCTTTTTACTAAAAATCGTAAAAGCCTTTAAAAAAGCATAAAAGGAGTTAGCTACTTAAGTAGTTCGGACGAGAGTATAACGCGCGGCCCTTATAACTTAATACGAAACTCTCCGACTAAGAGAATTAAGCGGTTAAGCTTAAGCACGAGACTTAAAAGCTATTATAAGTTATAAGAAACTATAACTTACTACGCTTAAAGTAATTAGTTATTTTAATAATAATATACCGCCGTTTACTTTAAGTAATAAGGCCCTTTTAGCCTTACGGTATACTTATTTAAATTCTCTCCGCCGCCCGCCCTCTCTCCTTTCCTTTCTTCCTTTTATAACTATATTCCCTTTTACCGCTAGTTATAGCCCGCCGCACCTTACTTACTTTTATACGTATAACCTTCTTTACCTTAAGCTTATAATCTTAAGACTCCCGTTTTAAGTCCCTTTATTATTTAACGTCTCCTATAGCTAAGACTAGCTATTCCGTAATTACTTCTTTAGCCCGCTCTCCTATAAGCCCTTACGCCTTTAATATAAAGGATATAAGCGAGCCCTTAAGCTTTATAGAAACGAGGCGGCTATCCTTTATAGCCTTAAGTCCCTTAGCGAGAGTTAAAACCTCTAGGTTTAAGCTTCCGCATAAACCTACACCGCCTTCCGTAGCCGCGCTTAAGCTAATAGATTTAACTTAAACTACGGCACTATAAAGGACGGCCTATACTACCCTCTTTAAATACTTAACTTAAACGACTCGCCTCCTAGCCCTATACTATAGCGAGGTTTAAATAGCCGGTTTTATAGTAACTTAGCTATACTTTCTACTTAGCTCTTACTATCCGGAAGCCCCCGCCGCCTATATATTTTTTAAGGTATAGCCGGAAATCTTTATTAGCGGAATAACTAGCCGATACTTAACGCTTTAAGGTTAGCTAACCTCGCTATAGTCTTAAGATTTATAGTAGCCGCTATAGCTAGCAGAAACCTACTTTAGCTAAACGACTAAAATAACGTCCGCGTCGTCCTTAACTATATATCTAAGGCCTAGCTTAATTAGTTTATAGCTAGGTTTATAGCGGCGTCTTAAGCTACTACGGCTAAAACCTTATCTTATTTTATACGCGGTCTAGCCTATACTATAAAATCCCCTTCTTAGCTTATAGCCGCTATAAGCCTTAAAGACCTGTTTAGTCCCGCTTAGTAAACGCTCTTTCCGCCCGCCGCTATGCTTAGCCCGGCTATATAAAGGTATATAAGCGCCTTACTATAGTCTATCCGCTATCCTTCCTTAACTAAAAGAGATAGCGATAACTAGCCTCGCGATATATTCTGCCGCCCGATTTTATAAGAGCTGCTAGTAGTAACTAACACGATCTTTAACGGACTTAGCTTTATAAGCCTATACTCTAGCGATAAGATTATAATAATTAGGAGCTTCCGCTTAGCTATAAACTACGCTAAGTTCTACTTATAAGCCCGCGAAGAGTCTAAACGCGACTTAACTTTAACCTAGGCAATAAAGTTCTTAAGCTTTAATATCCGCTTTATCGGCCGCACTAACTACGCGCTTTATATTCTTGCCCTTAAGGCCCCCTTTATATAAAGGTTCTTTAAGACTATTAAGCACGTTTAAAACCTTAAAAGCGAGGAGTTAAGCACTAAGGCTATTAAGGACCTTATTACCCGCTTTTAAGCGGGAATATAGACGTTTAATACCTTAGTACTAACTATACTTATTAATATTAGCGGGACGGCCTACCCTTACCTTAATACCTTCTTAGTAGCTAAACGTATATTAGTTAGCGGAAAGGCTTAAGTAGTAGCGCCGCGTAAAAAGGATAATAAGTTAAAAAGCCTAGCGATAAAGAGCGGGGGATAACTACGATAGCGGTAGTAAGTAAGATATAATATCTCGCTTATAAGCGGCCTATAAGGCTAGTAAGTAAAACGGGAGACTTAGCGGAGGATTAAAAACGGCGTAAGAAAGGTAAGTAGGATAATAATATAAAATAAAGCCTAAATAAAGCTAGTCTCTCGTAACGTATCCCGCTAAGGAACTTAAGCATTCCCCGGCGCGGAGACTCCTTACTACCTAGTAAGGGCCTAAATATACGCCTTAAAAAAAAGTCGGAAAAACTTTACTATAAGTTTTAGCTAAACGCACTAATTACCTTAATAAGGATAAAGCTATATAACTAAATATAAAGTAAGGATCTATAATAAAGCCGCTTACTAACTATCTTAAGCTACTTAGCTACTATTAGCCGGATAGGCCGAAAAAACTATTAAAAAGATAAGGACGGCGCACTATTAATATAGCGTAAAGACGCTACTATAAAGCTATTACTTAGCACCCCTTTTACTTTATTCTTACTTTAAACTAATAAGGACGTTAGCTTTTCTTTCTTACTTAAGGGAGTTATTACGGAATCTAAACGGCTATGCCTAGACTCCTTACTTTACTCTTAAGGAAGCCTTATAGAACCCCGTAACGGGAACGCTTTAAGCACGCACTATAAAGGCTTACTTAAGGAGATATAACGAATATTACCGGTCGGACCTTACTAAGGTTTCCGGGATATAACTATAAAGGGTTAAGAGCTTACTTAACTATAGTTTATAACGTCTTTAACTATAAGAGATACTATAGAAACTATTAGGCGGATTTTACCTATAACTTTAAGGGATTTCTAAGGATTTCCGCGGGATATCCTAACTATAGTTCGACTTATTTTTAACTATAAAAGCACCTTAAAAGATACGGGATAAACCTTATCGCGATTTTTAAGGGATATTTAAGGATATTTAAAGGATTTCCCCGACTATAGTCTATAGTATTTCTAACCGGGCTTATACTTAGTTTATTAAGCAATTCTATAAAGATATCTACGGTTTATTTTACATACTATAGATAGTATAGTTAAAGATCCTTAGAATTAGCTTAAAGAACTAAGTATAAAGTAGCTAGCTATGCTTTTAAGAATAGTTAAGCTTTTTACTATTTTTAAACCCCTATATACGTTTACGTGCGGTAATTAGTCCGTTATACCGGCTTAACCGGCGGTAATTAGTCCGTAGTACCGGCCCCGACCGGCGGTAATTAGTCCGCGCCCTATCCCCTTATCCTTACGCTATAAGGCGTAGTAGTATAGTAAGTAGTTATGTAAAAGCTATAAAGCGTTTAAATAGTTAAGGCTTCTTTAAATATTTAGCTATTAAGCCTTAATAAGCTATTACGATTTACTTACGCGCGCTTATTAATCTATATAAAAGAAAGGCCTAAGATAAGTATTAAAGCTTATCTAAATATTAAAGCAAACTAAAGCCTTATTTAAGCTAACTTAGTAAAGAACTTTTAAAATATAACTATAAACTCCTCTTAATAAATTCCTATTTAAGGAGTAAGAAAGATAGCTACTATTAAATAGGTAGAAATTACTACGTATATACTAAGAAGGCTAAATAGTAGCCTCGCGGTCGTAAAAGTTAAGATTAGCGCTTAAATAGTAAAAGGCTTAGCGGCTAATATATTGCTTAGCTAAGACTTTTTAGTTCCTTATTAAAAGGACCTTATTAACTTTATATTAGTCTTATAAATCGGGGCTAATAAAAGGATCGAAGCTAAAGTTAAGATAGTTTAGCTAAGACTAGTAATATATAAATAAGTAATCTACTTAGTTACTATAACGATTTTAGCTAGTTTTAGCAACGCCTTACATATATAAGTCCGGGCGCTGCTATTAAGGCGTAATATAATATTTTTCCTTAATAACCTTAAGCTCGCTTAAACGATAATATAAGATTATAAAAGCTTTATAACAATAAACTATTTTAAGGAACTATTAATACTCCGCTAAGGCTAAAAAGTAAGGATAATTATAGACCTTAATAAGCAGTTTTAGCTATATAAAGAGGTTAATACTATTGCTTTTTTAGCAGAAGCCTTTATAGAATATCCGGAAAAAATAAACCTTACTAAGGACTTTTTATAAAAGGATCTTATAATAATTTATAAGCTCGGAATCGGCCGAACTAAGGACTTACTTAAACTTATTATTAATAAGGGCGTCCGGATTTATACTAAGGACTTAAAATATATATTTAAAGTCTAAGATATCCTTTAATTCTTTCCCCGCCTTTAAAGAGATAAAGAAGTAGTATATATAAATAAATCTAAATATATATATATTCTTATAGTAAAAGGATAGCAATACTAATAAGTCGTATAAAAATTATACTTATTAAGCGATAAGGATAAGAAGGTAGTAAATATAATATTTAGCTAGTTAACTATATAAGGCCGATTAAAATAAGTTTACGGGCTAACCTTATTCGCGGCGCTAGTATTTATAGTATAAAAGACGGTATATAAAAAGGAAAAGGGATAAGTAATTATAAACTTATAAAGGATTAACGCTATTATTACCTTAAACGCTTACTTAATGCCCCTTTAAAGCGATATAATTAAACGCCTTTAAGGAAAGAAGTTTATTAATATAGTAAATATATAATCATTTTTTTATTAGTTCTTAGTTTATTAAGACTACTAAGAAAGGTTTATAGTTATAAGCTATCGCGGGCTAAAAAGATTATTAGTACTACTTATAAGCTTTAAGAACTCCTTAAAATATATTTTAAGGTTTATTAATAACGTCCTTTATAAATACTAAGAATACGCGGCGGCTTATATTAACGATATTATTATTTACTTTAATATAGCTAAAGAATACCTTTAATATTTAAAGGCCGTATTCCGCGCTTTTTATAACTATAATATTACTTTATCTAGACTAAAGTCCTTTTTAGCATACCTATTTATATTGCTCCTTAGATTTAAGGTAAACGCTATTAGCTTAACAAATATAAATAAATACGTATAAGTCTTAAAAGATATCACGTTCTTAAAGAACCTTTAATAGCTTAAGAAATAGATTGGCTTTACTAAGTAGCTATACTATATAGTCTTATATTTCGCTAAGGAAGTTAACGTCTTATAAAAATAAAAGATAAAGCTACTTTAAGTAAGATAAGAAGAAGGAGTCTTTTTAAGGAGCTAAGGATAGGCTTAATATACCGCGAAAGCCTCTTTTTAGCTTACTCCGAAAGAAAAAAAGGCCTTCGTAATTTTAACTAAGAAACTTACTAAGCTTTAAACGATTTATTACTTTAGCCTTACTTAATAACTATTTATTTTAATTAATATATCTTAAGAATATAAAGTAATAGCTATAGCTTTTTACTTAAAAAAAGGCACGGAATAAGATAAAAAGATACTGCTAGCCTAGACTAAGGTCTAGCTTATTATTTACTTAAGCCGCGCCTTTTAAAGCGGAGAAACTTAATACTAGCTTATAAAACTTAAAGTAGCTAGTTTAGTATAAGCAATTTATAAGTTACGTACTATAGTACTATCTATAAGAACGCTATAAGTAGTTATTTTTATAAATTATATAAGCACTAATAAAATCGTATACTAAAAATCCCTATTTTTTATAAGTATAAAATCTAATAATAAGCTAGTTCTTATATCTTAATACTTAAGCTAATTCCCGCTTTAGGTATACTATATTTTAAGTATTGAAAACGTTATACCGAATGCTTTTTTACGTTTACCGTACTAAGATAATAAGCTAGTACCCTTAAACTAAAAAAGGGAATTAAAATATATTTAAGAAGATAAGATAATAAACTATATATTTTTTTACGCGGAAGCATTAATTAAATTACCGCTCCGCTAGAAAATAATTAATAGATATATAAAGAATATATAGTAAGTAAAGATTATAGCGTAGCTTAGCGATAAAAACGGTATCCTTAAACTCTTATTCTTTTAGTTATAATAGTTACTATACTTTATAAAAAACGATAAACGCTAAAGACTTTATATCCTTAAGACTTATACTAAGGAGATCGTTAAAGACGCCTATGCTAGATATTTTTATGCCGGCTATACTTATATATAGTAAGATTTATTTAAGAGCTTCTTAATCTTATAGCTTAGTAAATATATAAATAAGGTTATAGATAGCTACGATACTTACTACTATAACTAAACTAATTAAAGTAAGATGCTAAAATAGCTAATCTTAATTTTAAGCTTACTAGTTTTATATTATATAATAACGATAGACTTTATTACTAAGCTCTTAATAGTTTAAGCTAAATAATCCTTATAAAAAGATCTTAAAAGGAACTTCTTTAATACCTTATTAACTATAACTATTAAATTCTTAAAAATATATCTCCTTATCTTAAGTAATAACTAGTTTATAGCAAAAGACTAAGTATAAGCGTTATATACTAAGCTACTCCGTACTAATTAAGGGATTTTAAAAAGGATAATCTTTAACTAAGACTTAAAGTTTACCTTAGCATTTTAGTAGACTTTATAGTATGCCTTTAGATCGAAGTTTTTTATATTTACCGCTTAGTACCTTTAAACCGACGGCTTATTAAAAAGGCGAAACTAAATTATAAAGATCGCGCTATAATTCTTTACCGTCGATTTCCTAAACCTACGCTAAACTAATATACTAATCGCCTTTTAGTTTAGCCTTAATAATTCCTTCTCCTTAGTAATTAATATAGCCCTTAGTAAGCTTATTATAAAGATAAAAATAAATAATAGCCTTTAGTTTTTTTATAACTACTTATACTTATAAAACTAAGAGGTCTTATAAAAAGAAGCTAAGTTAGCTATTACTTATACTTAAGCCGCTATAAAGGATAGATATAATAAGAAATACCGCTTACTTAAATTTAAGCTTAGCGATTAAGTTTAGTTATAGCTTAATAAAAGTTACTATATTGCGGATAGTAAACCGGCAAAGCTTTAAAAAAAACGTACTAAGCTATTTAAAGTTACTGCTAAAGTAAGATAGCTTATATACCGGTTAAATATAAAAAAGTCCCTTAATATTTATTTAGTCGTTTTAATAGTATAACTACGCTTAGCGGACGAGCTAGCTATACGCTTAAGCTTAGTTTAAAACGAAAAGATACTTAACTTAAATAAGTAAAACGTAAAACGAATCTTATAAAGCTATATAATAAAGAAAGACGGCGGAGAGCTAAGAAAAGAGTTCTTTATAGCTTAAAAAGGCTATATAAGTAGCTAAAACTTATAGGTAGACGAAAAAGCAGTCTTTTAGCTAAAGATTATAAAAGCCTTTAAAAAAGTATAAGAGAAGTTAGCTACTTAAGTAGTTTAGATAAGAGTATAATACGCGGCCTTTATAACTTAATATAAAACTCTTTAACTAAGAGAATTAAGCGGTTAAGCCTAAGTATAAGACTTAAAAGCTATTATAAGTTATAAGAAATTATAACGTATTACGCTTAAGGTAATTTATTATTTTAATAATAATATACCGCCGTTTACTTTAAGCAATAAGGCCTTTATAGCCTTATAGCATACTTATTTAAATTCTCTTTACCGCTTACCCTCTTTCTTTTCTTTTTTTCCTTTTATAACTATATTTCCTTTTACCGCTAGCTATAGCCCGCTATACCTCGCTTACTCCTATATATATAACCTTTTATACCTTAAGCCTATAATCCTTATACCTTTATTTTAGGTCCCTTTATTATTTAACGTTTTTTATAGCTAAGACTAGCTATTTTATAATTACTTCTTTAGCCCGCTCTTTTATAAGCCCTTATACTTTTAATATAAAAGATATAAGCGGGCGCTTAAGCTTTATAGTAATAAGGCGGCTATTCTTTTAAGCTTTAAGTCCCTTAATAAAAGCTAAAACCTTTAGATTTAAGCTTCTATATAAACTTATACTACCTTCCGTAACCGCGCTTAAGCTAATAAATTTAACTTAAATTATAGTACTATAAAGGACGGCCTATACTACCTTCTTTAAATACTTAACTTAGATAACTTACCCCTTAGCCTTATGCTATAGCGTAGTCTAGATAGCCGGTTTTATAATAACTTAGCTATACCTCCCGCTTAGCTCTTACTATTTAAAAGCCCCCGCCGCCTATATATTTTTTAAAGCGCGGCCGGAAATCTTTATTAGCGGAATAACTAGCTAATACTTAACGGCCTTAAGTTAGCTAACCTCGCTATAGTCTTAAGATTTATAGTAGCTATTATAGCTAGCGGAAACCCGCTTTAGCTAAATAACTAAAACGATATCCGCGCTATCCTTAACTATATATTTAAGGCCTAGCTTAACGAGTTTATAGCCGAGATTATAGTAGCGTCTTAAGCTATTATAGCTAAAACCTTATCTCGCTTCCCTTATAGTTTAGCCCGCGCTATAAAATCCCCTTTTTACCTTATAGCCGCTATAAGCCTTAAGAACCTATTTAGTCCCGCTTAGTAAACGCTCTTTTAACTTACCGCTATACTTAGCCTAGCTATATAAAGGCGTATAAGCGCTTTATTATAATCTATCCGCCGTCCCTCTTTAACCGGAAGAGATAGCGATAACTAGCCTTATAATATATTCCGCCGCTTAATCCTATAAAAGCCGCTAGTAATAACTAATACGATTCTTTATAAGCCCGGCTTCGCGGGCTTATACTTTAGTAATAAGATTATTATAATTAAAAGTTTCCGCCTAGCTATAAACTACGCTAAGTTCTACTTATAAGCCTATAAAGAGTTTAAACTTAACCTAACTTTAACTTAAGTAAAATAATTCCTAGGCTTTAATATCCGCTTTATTAGCTATAATAACTACGCGCTTTATATTCTTACTTTTAAGGCCCTCTTTATAAAGAGGTTCTTTAAGATTATTAAGTACGTTTAAAACCTTAAAAGTAAGGAGTTAAGCACTAAAGCTATTAAGGACCTTATTACCCGCTTTTAAGCGGGAATATAGATATTTAATACCTTAATGCTAACTATACTTATTAATATTATTAAGACGGCCTACCTTTACCTTAATACCTTCTTAGTTATTAAATACGCGTTAGTCGGCAGAAAGGTATAGGTAGTAGCGCTATATAAAAGGGATAATAAGTTAAAAGGCCTAGCGATTAAAGGCGGGGGATAACTATAATAGCGGTAGTAAGTAAGATATAATATCTCGCTTATAAGCGGCCTATAAAGCTATTAAGTAATATAAGAAATTAAATAGAGGATTTAAAAATAGCGTAGAAGGTAAGTAAGATAATAATATAAGATAAAGGCTTAAATAAAGCTAGTTTTCTATAATATATCTTATTAAGGAATTTAAAAATTCCTTAGCGCGGAAACTCCTTACTACTTAATAAAGTGCTTAGATATACGCTTTAAAAGAAAGTTAGAAAACTTTACTATAAGTTTTAGCTAAACGCGCTAATCGCTTTAATAAAGATAAAGACGCGCGACTATATAGGAGGTAAGGATTTATAATAAAAGCCGCTTACTAACTATCTAAAGCTACTTAGCTACTATTAGCTAAATAGGCCGAAAAAACTATTAAAAGGATAAAGATAGCGCACTATTAATATAGTATAAAAGGGCTACTATAAAGCTATTACTTAGCGCCCCCTCTCCTTTATTTTTACTTTAAATTAACGAGGACGTTAGCTTTTCTTTCTTACTTACGGCAGTTATTATAAAATCTAAACGGCTATGCTTAAACTTCTTACTTTGCTTTTAAGGAGCCTTATAAAACCCCGCGATAAGAACGCTTAAAGCACGTACTATAAAGGCTTACCTAAGAAGATACGATAAATATTACTAGTTAGACCCCGCTAAGGTTTTTAAGATATAACTATAAAGGCTTAAGAGCTTACTTAACTATAGTTTATAATATTTTAACTATAAAGGATACTATAAAAACTACTAAGCGAATTCCGCTAATATCTTTAAGGGATATTTAAGGATTTCCGCGGGATATCTTAACTATAGTTTAACTTATTTTTAACTATAAAAGCACTTTAAAAGATATAAAATAAACTTTACCGCGATGTTTAATAGATATTTAAGGATATTAAAGGGATTTCCCCGATTATAGTCTATAGTATTTCTAACCGGGCTTATATTTAGTTTATTAAGCAATTTTATAAGGATATTTACGGTTTATTTACGCACTAATAATAAATAAAAAGATAGTATAGTTAAAGATCCTTAAAATTAGCTTAAAAAACTAAGTATTAAGTAGCTAGCTATGCTTTAAAGAATAAATAAGCTTTTAACTATTTCTAAACCTTTATATACGTTTACATATAGTAATTAGTCCGTTATACCGGCTTAACTAGCGGTAATTAGTTTATAGTACCGGCCTTAACTAGCGGTAATTAGTTTATAGTACCGGCCCTAACTAGTAATAATTAGTCCGCGTCTTATCCCCTTATCCTTATATTATAAGGCATCGTAATAAGCTATAATATATCTTATAAAAGTATAAGATAACGTTTTTACGTTTATAGCTTTATACGTTAAAATAAAATAGCTATACCTCGTAAGACGATTAACTATAACTAAAATAAAATCGTATTTTATACTAG
This sequence comes from Ophiocordyceps robertsii, assembly GCA_027405785.1. Lineage (NCBI taxonomy): Eukaryota > Fungi > Ascomycota > Sordariomycetes > Hypocreales > Ophiocordycipitaceae > Ophiocordyceps > Ophiocordyceps robertsii. Next base: position 25,591 of record JAPEBW010000689.1, read on the forward strand.
TTATAGGATTTATAGACTTTAGTAATTTCGTAATAAAGTCTAGGGCTATAAAGTCTTAAGGTCTTAAAAGAACTTTTAAAGAAATTAAGTTACTATAAGGCTTATATTATATACCCTTGCTTTTATTATATCCTTTACATAACTTAAGAACTCTTTAGATTCTTTTATAAAGGTTATAGGTATTATAATCGTTTTTAATTTCTTTATATATTTTCGTAATACCTGAATATTTATATAAAAGGTGCGAATAAAAATCCGTTATAACTATTTTCTTAGTCTTTAAGGTAAGGAATAGCTTATTCTTATAAAACGCTATTTTTCCCTCTTACTTAAGATTCTTATATCCTTTCTTATTTAGGTTCTTATAAGAATTCTTAAGTAATTTTAAAGTAATAAGATCTCCTTATACGTTAAATAGTATATATAACGTTTTTAACTTTTAATTACTATTATTATTTAGAAATAATAAGGTCTCTTTATAAGGCTCCTTTTTGTCGTTAAGGTCTAGTCGTCGGCTAATTATATTAGCTTAGTTATTCTTAAAACCTTTCTTATAAATATTTTTATAATTAAATTCTAAAAGAGGTTTAGCCTATCCTATTTACCTAGTATTTAACTACTACATTATAGCAAAATAACTAATATTCTTATAATTTATATAAACCTTAAGTTTATATTTATTCCTTAAAATATAATGCCGAAATTCTTAAAAAGCGTATATAATAACTAAGAATTCTTTTTTATAAATTAAGTAATAAATCTCTATACTTACTAGCTTCTTTAAAGAAAATGCTATATATTTAAGAATATTATTTTTATCGCGCTAGCTTAACTACGCGCTTAATATAAAACTAAAAGTATCCGTTTTTAATTTTAACGGCTTCTTTATATTATAAGTATTTAATAAAGGTTCTTTTATAAGTAATCCTTTAATCTTTTTAAAAGCTTATTTTACTTTTAAGTTTTACTTAAAAGGGTCCGTTTTAGCTTTCTTTAATACTAAGAATGTTAGTATAATTATCTTAGAAAAGTCCGATATAAACTCTCTATAATAATTTATATATTCTATCAAGCTTTAGATTTCCTTAATATTTATAGGAATTAGCTAATCTTTAATTATAGCAATCTTTTAAGGGTCTATCCTTATATAAAAAGGAGTAATTATATGCCTTAAGAATTCTACTTCTTATATATAAAAGCTATATTTCTCCGGTAAAATATATAAGCTAGCTTTTCTTAACGCTTTTAGCACTATATCGACTTCCTTATTATATTGCTTTAGCGTATTAAAGTATATAATAATATTATTTAAATAAGCCTTATAGAAACGGTTTAAATAAGAATTTATTATATTATTAATTCTCTTATAAAAGGTTGCTTGTATATTAGTTAATCCTAAAGGTATAACTAAAAATTCGTAAAGTCCGTATTGCGTTCCGAAGGCTATTTTAAATTCGTCTCCTTCTTTAATACGTATTTAGCTATAAGTAGATTTAAGGTTAACCTTAGTATACTACTGCTTACTAGCTAATCTATCTTTTATTTCGCTTATAAAAGGTAACGGAGTTTAGTCTTTTATTCTATTATTATTTATTTCTTTAAAATCGATATAAAGTTTAGTTTTTTCTTTATCTTTATTATTCTTTTAAGCAAATAGTATAGGAGCTTTATAATTTAATTTAAACTCTTTTATATAACTTTGCGAAGATATTAATCGATATATTCTTTTAATTACTTTAAATATTTTTTATCTAAGTTATATATCTTATAGAATCTAGGCTTAAAGCCTCCTTTAAACTTAAAAACGTAATTATAACTACCTTATAGCGGTATCTTATCTTTAAGTAGCGGCGTAAATAGATTAAAATATCTCTTAAGCATATTTTTAGGTTTTTATAAATAACGATTCTTAAGGTATTTTAAGTTAATAGTACCTTTTAAATATCTCGTATATTATATTTACTCTTAAAGGTACTTTAAATTAATAGTACCTTCTAAACACTATAAGCTATTCTTATATATCCTATTCTTAATCTTTCTCTTCTTCCGTTTTTTCTTAATCTTATCTTTTTACTTAAGGTATTGCTACTTAATATCCTTTAAGGTATTTAATAAATTTTCTTTTAATAAACTATAAGTAGCTTTATAATTATCTCCGGGGCTTTTAGTATCTTTATTAAGGTTTAGCGTCGCTTTTACTTGCATTATACTAGTCTTAGTTATATTATCTTTAGTTATATTAATTGTTTTATTGTTCTTTATTACGATATCTATTAATATAATATTTATATTTATATAGGAAGCTTTATTATCCTTATTATTGCTATTCTTTATATATTTATTGTTACGTATTACGGTATTTAAATTATTTAAGGGTTTCGTTTCGGGGTCGTCCTTTATTAAACTATAAAGAGGAATATTTAAGGTATTGTCTTTAAACCTTAAAAGGCCTTTATCTTAATATATTATAGGATTATATTTCTATAAAAAAGGTAGCCTTAATATAATATTATAGCTAATAGCTAAGATATTAAAGGAATCTTTTAAGTTATAAATCCCGATTATATACTTAAGAGGATTAGTCTTTAGTATAATCTTACTATTATTATACTTAAAGGGTAATCCTTTTACTAAAAGAAGTATATAAGGCTTATTCTTTTTTCTATAACGTAATTTTAAACGATTTACCGTTTTAAGGGAAATATAGCTACTTATCGCACCGTAATCTACTAATATATTAAGGCGTTGTTATCTTAATTTTAATAAAAGGGTTATTTTTATACTTCGAGAATTATTATTTAACGTAAGTAAGTTCTTTTTACTAGGAAATAGCCTTATTATTCTTAAACTTATTAGCTTTTTGCCTTATAAACCGAATTCTTAGTAAGTCTTAATTCTTTTTATAGAATTAGTCTATTTAAGTTACTAAGCTTCTTAATAGCTTTAAAAACTAAATCTTTACTAGCTTTATAATTCTTAACTGCTTTACTAATAATATTAACACCTTTATTACGATCGATATCCTTTTATCGCTTTTAATTATTTATTTCTTCTTACTTAGCTTCTAGCTTATTTATAAGTATTCTTTTCGAGAATCTCTTTACTTTTAAAAGTATATCTAAATTATAATTCTTATTATAAAGATTATAAATTATCTTATAATACTTATTATATCGTCTAAACATATCTTTAATAGCTAGGTTAAGGAATTCTATATCTTCTTTAAGCTTATTAGCTAGCGTATTATTCCTTTTCTTAAGATCGTCTTTATCTTTAATTATATTAGTAATATATATAGAAAGAGATATATAATCTTCTTTTAGCTTAATTATCTTATTTATTAAAGCTAAGTTACTATCTTAAAGGTTTTTAATAGTTGTTTTATTATATTGCTTAAGGAGTAAAAGTTATTTAATTTTAATCTAGTTATCGGTATTCTCTTATATAAGTTCCTCTTTATCGGCTTTAATATTCTTTTTAAGGTTTTTTAAAAAAACCTTAGTATCGGTAGTAAGTTCCTTAGTTATTATAGTAAGTTTATTAAAAGTCTTCCTTAGTTTAGGAAACTATCCGCTTCCTTACTTATCCGAAAGATATATAAAGTAGTCGTCTTTATAGTATTTAGTTTAAAATAGCTACTTATACGCCCTATCTTTAATAATAATAACCGTATTAAGATATTTTATAAAAGGAGTATAAAGCCTATTACTATTTTCTTTCTTAAAAGAGGGCTCTTTATTTATTTTATCGAATTTAAGATTTTTAAGATTATAGCTACTATTATCTTTTATATTTAAAGGTATAACGTTTATATTAAAATAAAGAGCGTTTTTATTATCTTTATAAATAGTCTATAAAGAAGTTCCGTACTTATAATTATCCTTAGTCTTAAAAGCATTCCTTTATTAGTTATTTAGGCTTTTAGGTTTTATCTTTATCTCTTTATTAGGTTTTTCTTTATAAAGACTCTTTATAAGCAAACTAGTCTTAAACGGACTAAGGGTTAGTATATTAAGCTTAGTATTAATTTCTTCGGTATCCTTAATTAAAGGTAGTAGTAAAGTATATTACGGATTATAAGCAAAAAGGATATTATTTTTATAAATACGTATATTCCTTCCCTTAAAGGAATTCCTTTTCTTAATATTATCTTTTATAATATAGCCTTCTTTTATATAGTTAAAGCATCGAATAGCTTTCTTAACGGGCTTTAGCGGGCTTGCTTTAAAGGTATCTAAGTTTATTGCGTTACTTAAGTCGCGTTATCGCTTTTTTCTTTTTTTTCTATAACCCCGCTAAGAGTTAAATAGTGCTTTTTTTACTACCGGCGTTTATACTACTTATTGTCTATCCGGACCGCGAAACTAATATAGTTTAATAGCGTCTTTAGCCTATCTAAGCGGTAGATTTCGTCTTTAACTTCTTTTTTAGACCTTTATAGAAAGTTACTATAAGGGGATCGTCTTCCTATTTCAGCTTAAAAGTTATTTATTAAAATCGAGCTATATAAGCCGATAAAGATATAACTAACTTAAGGCTTCTTAATTTATACTTTACTAATTATTGCTTATCTATAATTTAGAACGTTTTTTATAAAGCTTTTTTAAAGTTATCGAAATTCTTAAATATATTCTTCGTCTTAAAATTCCTATCTTTAGGACTATTATCTATATAGTCCTTAAGAATCGGTTCGAAGTATATTGCTACAAAGCCTTATACGTAACTAGATATAAATATAGCTTTTACTACTTTTTAATTTATCGTAATAAGATAAAACTAAAAAAAAGCTTTAAAAGAGGTAATAAACTTTTATAGCTTAGCTAATTCTTTAGTATTAGGTTTAGGTACTTTAATCTTTAAAATAGAACTACTATTTATAAAGCTTATAAGGGGATAAGAAAGCTTTAAATACCTCGAACTAGCTTATAGCTAACTAGTTAGCTATAGTATTATAAAAGTAAATATGCTTCTTCTATTTATTATAATTAAATAAATATAATTATAATAAATACTTTTTTCTTACTTAATAGCTTAAAGAACTTACTAAGTATATTAATTCTAAGTATTCTTTATCGGAGCTATTAAGTTTATAAAGATTCTTATAAGCTAGTTTTATATTATAGAACCTTTAGCATTTGTTTTACGCTAAGTAGTAAGGCGTAATTTATCTAATTTAAATTTATAAGCCGGAAAGGGAGACGAAGACTTAGTGCTAATTACTAAACCGAATAAAGTAAGGGTATCTTATTATAGGGATTTCTTAGGTTAAAACTAGCTAAGAAGACAAAAGAAGGAAAGGAAAGAAGTTAAAGGAAGGAGGAGGAAAGACCTCTTTTTATACCTTGTAAAGGCTACTAAAAGGCTTTCTTTTTATATACTTTTATATGCTTTTCTATACTAATCTATAACTTATACCTCGTATAACTTATAAGGTTATTAAACTACTTTTAAGGCTACTAAAAATAGCTTACGCTATCGTTATTACGAGTTATAAGTAATATACGCTTTATTACTTATAATTAGCTTATAAGACTAAATATCCTTATCTTAAAACTTTCTATAAGATTTTATCCTCTTTTAAAAGGAGGCCTCTTACTTTAGGTTTATATAAGGTATTAGTTAATTATATAAGGTATTAGTCGATCTATCTAATACTAATCCTGTTACTAGCTAAAGCTAGCTTAAACTAAATATTAGCGTATTTAACTTATACTGCTTATAGCCGATACTAGCCGTCTTTAATTATTAGGCTTTATCGTCTCTTCTTATAACTACTAGTATCTACTTTAATAGTTATAACTCGTAACTAGCGGTATTTACTTTATTAGTTACTCCTTTATATCTAGCGGTATTAACTTTATTAAATATTAGTACTTTTATTACTTAGGATTACTAACGGAATAAGGTTTTTATTATACTTATATATACTTAAAAGATAGTTTAAAATGCCTTAACTACCTATTAAGGGCTTATTAAAACTATAAGTTATATTCTTAGACCCCCTAGCTTAGGTAAATATAGTATAAGCTTTATAGCATTTACTAAGTTAAGGGATAACCCCTTTTTAATAGCTAAGAATATAAACTAAGGTCTTTTAGCTTAAGAGAACAATGACTTTTAAGACTATAAAATTATTAACGCTAAAACTAAACTGGGTATAGCTTATAACTAAAGAAAGAGTAATAGTAAAGATTAATAACTATTTAAAGAATAATAAGTATAATATAAAAAGAGCTTAAATAAATACTAATAAAAGCTTAAAAGAAACCGCAATCTATATTTTAGTAAACTTAGTTTAAAAGGCTAATAAAGTATATAGATTTTATAGTAAAGTATTCTACTTAAAAATAAGCTTTACTAATATATTAAAGATAAATACCCCCTTAACCTTAGCTAAGACGTTACTATATAAAGATATAGCTTAGTATAGTAAGTAGTTATCCGGAAGCTATAAAGCGATTAAATAGTTAAGACTTCTTTTAATATCTAACTATTAAGTCTTAATAAGCTATTACGATTTACTTATATATTCTAATTAATCTATACAAAAGCAAGGGTTAAGATAAGTATAAAAGCTTATATTAATACTAAGGTAAACTAAAGCTTTATTTAAGCTAACTTAGTAAAGACCTTTTAAGATATAATTATAAACTCTTTTTAACGAATTGTTATTTAAGGAGTAAGAAAAATATCTATTATTAAATAGGTAGAATTTACTATATATATACTAAGAAGGCTAAATAGTAGCCTCGCGGTTATAAAAATTAGGATTAGCGTATAAATAGTAAAATACTAAGCGGCTAATATATTACTAAGCTAAGAATTTTTAGTTTCTTATTAAAAGAACTTTATTAACTTTATATTTATCTTATAAATTAAGGCTTATAAAGGGATTAAAGCTAAAGTTAAGACATTTTAGCTAAGACTAGCGATATATAAATAAGTAATTTACTTAATTACTAAAAGATTTCTAGTTAGTTATAGCTACGCTTTGCCTATATAAGTTTAAGTATTGTTATTAAAGCGTAATATAATATTCTTTCTTAATAACCTTAAGCTCGCCCGGACGATAATATAAGATTATAAGAGCTTTATAGTAATAAACCGCTTTAAGAAACTATTCGTGCTTTACTAAAGCTAAAAGGTAAGGATAATTATAGGCCTTAATAAGTAGTTTTAGCTATATAAAAAAGGTAATATTACTATTCCTTTAGCGGAGGTCCTTATAAAAAACCTTTATAAAATAAAGCCTTTTAATAACTTTTTATAAAAAGATGTTTTAGTAAACTATAAACTCGGAATTAGCTAAACTAAGGACTTACTTAAACTTACTATTAATAAAAGCGTTTAGATTTACGCTAAAAACTTAAAATATGTATTAAAGGTTAAAAATATCTTTTAGTTATTTCCGTACCTTTAAAAGAAAAGGAGTAGTATATATAGATAAGTCTAAATATATATATATTTCTTTAATAAAAGGATAGTAATATTAATAAGTCGTATTAAGATTATATCTATTAAGCGATAAGGATAAGAAAGTAGTAAACATAATATTTAGCTAGCTTATTAAGTAAAAACGATTAAAGCGGGTTTATAAGGTAACCTTATTTATAGCACTAGTATTTATAGTATAAAAGATTATAAATAGAAAAGAAAAGTAATAAGTAGTTTTAGATTTATAAGGGATTAACGTTATTATTACTTTAAACGCTAACTCAATACCGCTTTAAAACGATATAATTAAACGTCTTTAAGAAAGGAAGTTTATTAAAATAGTAAATATATAGTCGTTTTTATTAGTTTTTAGTTTATTAAGACTACGATAAAAGGTTTATAGTTATAAGCTATTACGAGCTAAAAGAATCGCTTATAATACTTATAAGCTTTAACAACTCCTTAGTATATATTAAAAGGTTTATTAATAATATTCTTAAAAAATCCTAAAAATACGTAGCGGCTTATATTAATAATATTATTACTTACTTTAATATTGCTAAAAAATACTTTTAATACTTAAAAGTAGTATCCCGTGCTTTTTACGACTATAATATTACTTTATCCGGACTAAAGTTCTTTTTAGTATACTTATTTATATAACTTCTTAGATTTAAGGTAAACGCTATTAGCTTAATATATATAAACAAATATATATAAGCCTTAAAGGATATTATATTTTTAAAGAACCTTAAATAGCTTAAGAAATAAATAAATTAGCCTTATTAAGTAGCTACGCTATATAGTCTTATATTTTGCTAAAAAAGTTAATATCTTATAAAAATTAAAATTGAAGCTACTTTAAGTAAGATAAGAAGAAGGAGTCTTTTTAAGGGGCTAAGAATAAGTATAATATACTATAAAAGCCGCTTTTTAGCTTACTTAAAAAGAAAAAAAGGCCTTTGCAAATTAAACTAAAAGGCTTACTAAGCTTTAAACGATTTACTACTTCAACCCCGCTAAATAATTATTTATTTAGATTAATATGTTTTAAAAATATAAAGTAGTAGCTATAGCTTTTTACTTAAAAGAAGGTATAGAATAAGATAAAAAGACTTTATTATTACGGAATAAGGTTTAGCTTATTTTATACTTAAGCCGCGCCCTTAAAAGCAAAGAACCTTATTATTAGCTTATAAAGATAAAAGTAGCCGGTTTAATATAAGTAGTTTATAAGCTATATATTATAGTACTATTTATAAAAATACTATAAGTAGTCGTTTTTTTAACTATATAAGTACCTATAAAATTATATACTAAAAGCCCTTAATCTCTAAAAATATAAAATCTAATAATAAGCTAGTCCTTACCTCTTAATACCTAAGCTAATTCCCGCTTAAGGTATACTATATCTTAAGCGTTAAAAACGTTATACTAAACGCTCTTTTACGTTTACTATACTAAAATAATAAGCTAGTATCTTTAAACTAAGAAAAGGAATTCAAACTTATTTAAGAAGATAAGACGATAAACTATATATTCTTTTACGCGGAAGTATTAATTAAATTACTACTCCGCTAAAAAATAATTAATAAATGCGCAGAGGATATATAGTAAATAAAGATAATTACGTACCTTAGCAATAAGGATAGTATCTTTAAACTTTAATTTTTTTAGTTGTAAAGGCTACTATACTTTATAGGGAATAAGAAACGCTAAAGATTATATATTCTTAAGACCTATACTAAGGAAATTATTAAAAACGCCTACGCTAAATATTTTTGTATTAGCTATACTTATATATAGTAGGAATTATTTAAAAGCTTCTTAATCTTATAGCTTAGTAAATATATAGACGAAGTTATAAATAGCTATAACGCTTATTATTACAATTAAATTAACTAAAGTAAAACGCTAAAGTAGCTTATCTTAATTTAAAGCCTATTAGTTTTATACTATATAATAGTAATAGACTTTATTACTAAGCTTTTAGTAGTTTAAGCTAAATAACACTTATAAAAAGATCTTATAAAGAACTTTTTCAATACTTTACTAATTATAATTAATAAACTCTTAAAGATATATCTTCTTATTATAAGTAATAACTAGTATATAGCGGAAAACGAAGTATAAGCATTATATACTAAGCTACTTTATGCTAATAAGGAGATTCTAAAAAGGATAATCTTAAACTATAATATAAAGTTTACTTTAGTGTTTAAATAAACTTTATAATAAGCTTTTAGATTAAAGCTTTTTATATTTACCGCTTAGTACCTTAAAATTAACGGCTTATTAAAACAGCGAAACTAAACTATAAAAATTGCGTTATAATTCTTAACTGCTAATTCCTTAAACCTATAATAAACTAATATATTAATAGCCTTTTAGTTTAGCCTTAATAATTCCTTCTTTTTAATAATATATATAGCTTTAAACAAGCTTATTATAATAATAAGAATAAATAATAAGCTTTAGTTCCTAAATAACTACTTATATTTATAGTACTAAAAAGTCTTATTAAAAGAAGCTAGGTTAGCTCTCGCTAATATTTAAGACGCTATAAAGGATAAAGAGAATAAGAAATACTACTTATTAAAATTTAAGCCTAGCGATTAAGTTTAGTTATAGCTTAGTAAAAGTTATTAGATTACGGATAATAAACTAGCAAAACATTTAGAGAAATATACTAAGCTATTTAAAGTTACTATTAAAATAAAATAGCTTATATACTAATTAAATATAAAAGAGTCTTTTAGTATCTATCCGGTTGTTTTAATAGTATAACTAAACTTAGTAAACGAGCTAGCTATATACTTAAAGCTAGTTTAAAATAAAAGAACGTTTTACTTAAATAAATTAAAAGTTTAATAGATCCTATAAATTTATATAATAAAAAAAATCAGTAAAAAGCTATAAAAGGAGTTTCTTCTAGCGTAAAAAGGCTAGCTAAGTAGCTATAACTTATAAGTAAATAAAAAAGTAGCTTTTTTACTAAAAATCGTAAAAGCCTTTAAAAAAGCATAAGAAGAGTTAGCTACTTAAGTATTTTAAATAGAAGTAGAATAAGCGGCTTTTATAACTTAATACGAAACTGTTTAACTAAGAAAATTCAGCGGTTAAGCTTAAGTTTTAAATTTAAAAGCTATTATAAGTTATAAAAAACTATAACTTACTATACTTATTATAAAGTAAGTAAAGGCTTATATATAGGTACTATTTATAGTATTATAATAATAAGCTATAAAGAGCCTGCTTATATATAGCGGGTCTATACTAATAAATATAAACCCGGCCCTTTTTATATAATAAGGCTTAAGCTATAGCTTAAGTCTTTATAACCTTATAAGTTAAAGACTTTAATATAATACCTCTGCTCCTTATACTATATAAGGTAGCTTAAAGCCTTTAGCTATTATAAAAGGCTATTCGCTATTATAAAGAGCTGCCCGGTCCGCGGCCTTATAAGCGCGGGACTTATATTATAATAAGTAAGGCTATATAATACCGAGTTTAATAGCCTTACCCGCCGCCACCGCCCGCCTTTAATTAGCTAGCTACTTATTAAGGGGCCCGTTTACTTATTAAGCGGCTATTATATCCGCTTTTAAGAGCCCGGCGGTATATTAAGCGGCCTATCCGCTATCGCGGTGTTTTATGCCTTAAGTTAAGGGCTATAAAGTATATATACCCCGTCCCTCCGCTTTTAACTCTTTATCTTTTCCTCTTTCTTTTAAACTAGCAATATTAATAATAGTAGTAATAGTAATAATAATAATAGTAATAGTAATTATAATAGCAATAATAATACTATAAGTATCGCTTTTTTATATATAAAGCGAATACCTTTATATTAATATTTATAGAAATAATATATTATTTATATTATCGGTGCTTATATTAAAGCTTTTTAATAACCTTAAGACTTAAAGGTACTATACTTATACTACTACTACCGCTTCTATCGCCGCCGCCTCCTTAGCTATACTTAACCGGATAATGCCTTTATAAGTAACTATACTATTACTAGCCTTTACGACCCCGCCTTTTAGCAGCTACCTTACTACCCTTTAAACCGCTAAGTTAAGCGCTATAAGTCTACTTTTCTTAGTACGCTATCCTTATACTAACTTTATAACTTAATATAAGCGGTAAGTATTACTTAGCGCTACTTATAATAAGTCTTATATACGCTACTTATTAAGCGGCTATACTTATTATAAAGAAGCGAGTCGCTTTAGTAGTAGCTACTTTACCTATACTTATATTAGCCGTGCTTATAAGGCGGCTTTAGCCGTTCTTACTATTATTAAGTTAGCTTAAAAGGCTAATCTTAATAGTAAGGCGGTTAAGGCGTAATTAAAAGCCGCCGCCGCCGCTTACTATTACTTAAACTCGCTTAAGTAAATAAGCTATATACTTAAGTAAGTCCCCCCCCTTTTTTTCCCTCTTTACTATACTTATTATAGCGATTAGCGCTAACTATTCTTATTAAAAATACCGCCTTTATAGCGCTATTAGCGATGCCTTTATCTATTCTTTTTACTGCTTTTATCTTAGCCGCCTATACTATTTATTATAGCCCCGCCACTAGCTTTATTATACTCCCCGCCGCCGCCTTTTTTAATGCGTTTACTGCCGCTACTACTTAGATATTTAAGCTAAAATGCCGCCTCCGCGCTTAAAAGGCCGCCGCCGCTATCCTTAAAAAAGAACAGAAGGAGAATAATAATAATAATAAAAAGGAAGAGAGCGATAACGATAAGAAGTAAGATAAGGATAATATATAGGTCTTAGTCGCTTAAGCCGGTTAGCTTTAAATATAACTCCTTTTTCCCTTTAACTTTATAAGACGCTTTAAGTAATAAAAAGGCTAAGGTTACTTTTATATTAATAAGAAGGTCCTTTAAAATTAGCTTAGTAATATCCGGGGGCTTTTCTATAAAGGATTCTTTATCTTATAAAGGCAGCGTAAACATATTAGCCCGGCCTGCCTTATATTACTACTTAAAAGGAAGCTGCTTATTGCTAGGCTTATTCTTTTTATTTATTAGCTTATAAAGGCCCTTAAATCTATTTTAAGTAATAGCGCTTATAAGCTTTTATATAGGCTTTTAAGTTAAGTTTAAGTAGCTACGTTACTTAATAAAAACTTCCCGCCGCTTACCTTTACTTACTTTCTTTTAATAAGCTACTTTTACCTTCTTAATTACGAATTCCTCTTCCCCCTTAACTAAAATTATAAGGGGTTAAGGGTTTATAATTACTTACTTAAGTAAGGGGTCTTAAGTCGCTTAGCGTAATAAGTTTTTATTAATCTTATTATATATCTTTAAAGGTAACCTTTTAAGCTTTATAACTTATAAGCTAATAACTCTTTATACTATAAAATTTATATATAGCTAGTTAAGCTTTTTCTTTAAGCGGCTAAATTAGTAGTTATAAAGGTTTAACTAAACCTTATCTTTTAATACGAAGCTTTTTACTAAAAACTTAAACTTATTAGCATACCGCTTTTAATCTTACGCGGCCGCCGCTATTATAAATTCGTAATAGTCTATAATCTCCTTAAGTTTCTAAATAAACTAAGTAGCTTAAGCCCTTAGCAAGGCGGTTAAGTGCTATCCTGCCGCTATGTTTACTACTTAAAGTATTAAAGAAGGGGGTTTAAAGCTATATAATATTAAGAAAAAGGTTATACTAATAAACGCTTAAAGCTTACTATTTAAAGTAAGCTATATAGATAAGAACTAGCGGTCTTAGTTTACTTAGTTTTAAGCTACTATAGCTAGTAAGTAAGCTTATACCTTTTAAATAACGCGTTTTAAGCTTTAATTAGTTTATAAATAATATATAAAGTTAAGTAGCTAAGTAACTTAAAGCAGCTTATAAAAGTGCTACTAAAAGCACTTTATTTAGTTTAAGTCTTTATCGCTAATAACTAAGGTAGGCTAGCTATATATCCGCGCTTAGTACTATAAAAAGTATTTTATATATACCTTTGCTTTTATAAAGAGTATTAGCTTAAGCACTACTTTCTTATTAAAGTGGTCTTTAATAACCTATATATAGCAATTCCCTTTTAATTTAAGCGGAAAGTCTGTTATAAAATCTATTTTAATATATACTTAAAACTAGTTTAAGATTAATAGCTACTTAAAAAGTGCTACGCCTTATAGCGTAAAAATAGGGGGATAAGGCGCGGACTAATTACCGCTAGTTAAGGCCGGTACTACGGACTAATTACCGCTAGTTAAGGCCGGTACTATAAACTAATTACCGCCGGTTAAGCTAGTATAATAAACTAATTACTATATATAAACGTATATAAGGGTTTAAAAATAGTAAAAAGCTTATCTATTCTTTAAAGTATAGCTAGCTACTTTATACTTAGTTTTTAAGCTATTTTTAAGGATCTTTAACTATATTATCCTTTTATTTATTATTAGTATATAAATAAACTATAAATATCCTTATAAAATTTCTTAATAAACTAAGTATAAGCTTAGTTAAAAACACTATAAACTATAGTTAAGGAAATCCCCTAAATATCTTTAGATATCCTTAAAAAATCGTAGTAAAGTTTATCTTATATCTTTTAAAGTGCTTTTATAGTTAAAAACGGGTTAAAATATAATTAAGATATCCTACGGAAATCCTTAAATATCCTTTAAAGATACCGGCGGAATCCGCTTAATAGTTTTTATAGTATCTTTTATAGTTAAAAACGTTATAAACTATAGTTAAGTAGGCTTTTAAGCCTTTATAGTTATATCTTAAAAACCTTAGCGGGGTCCGACTAGTAATATCTATTATATCTCCTTAAGCCGGCCTTTATAATATATACTTTAAGCGTTCTTATTACGGGGTTCCGTAAGGCTTTTTAAGAGTAAAGTAAGGAGTCCGAGCGTGGCCGTTTAAATTCTATAATAAAAAGCCTTTTATAAAGCGCTTGCGAAATCTTTATATAGCTATAAATATTATAATTATAAAGAAAGCGGCGGATATAATATTATATAAAGGGCTAATAAAAGTCCTTAGTAAGACTTACCGTTATAATTTATTAGCTAAGGTAGCTAATAATATTAAAATTATAGACTAGCTATATTAGCTTCTTTTAAAGCTTATTTCTTTACTTTTTTTTTAATAAGGCGTTTGTTTTATTAGCTTCCGTTATATAAAAACCGCCTAGTACTTATAACTTACTTTTTTAGCGGAGGTGCTTACTTAAGTTAATATAGCAGTCCGCTACTTATACCTTTAATCGTAGCTTTAAGTTTAAGAAATATACGCCGGACTTAATAGAGCGTTATACGCTTTTATATATATAGTCTTAAGAACCTAGCCTATCTTAAAGACGCTAAAAGCCTTTATCTTAAAAGATCCTTACCGCTTAAGTGCTTAAGCTTACTTAGTCCCTTAAACTTAGCGCCTTAAAAGGCGCTAATAAGAAAAGCGGGTATATTATAAAAGGAGTACTTACTTTTATTATAGTAAGCGGGTTTACCTTATTAAACGAGGGGGTTTAAGGCTTTTTAATAAAGGAGACTTTAATATATATACGTAACGCCGCTTATAGAATAAGCTATAGATCCCGCGCCTTAATATCCGCGTTTATAGTATAGTCTTAGTTTTAATAAAAAAGCGCGT
Organism: Ophiocordyceps robertsii; assembly: GCA_027405785.1. Classification (NCBI taxonomy): domain Eukaryota; kingdom Fungi; phylum Ascomycota; class Sordariomycetes; order Hypocreales; family Ophiocordycipitaceae; genus Ophiocordyceps; species Ophiocordyceps robertsii. Next base: position 40,675 of record JAPEBW010000689.1, read on the forward strand.
TTAGCATAGCGGAGTCCCGGCCCGGTTTATACTTAATTTAAAAGTTAAAGCGGGATAAGTACTTTACTTAGTAAGCTTACTACTTTAAGAGGTATTAGTAAGTTATAAAATACTTTAAGTTTTAATAATTTATAAAATCTTTAAAGCTCTTATATTTATAAAGCTCCGCTTACTATAACGTAAAATAGCTAATAATAGTAAGTATCTCTTTATTATAAATAATATAGTTTCTTTCCGCTTAAGTTAGCTTTTTTAAGTAAAAAGCTATAAGCTACTTCCGCCCTTTTACCTCTTATAAAAGCGTGCCTTTAAGCGCTTAGCCGCTATAGTCTGCTTTTATTATAGTAGTATAGTTAAAATCCTATTAAAGTAGTAATTAAAGCTTATAAAAATAAGTCCTTAAAAGTACGGAACGCACCTTCTTATATAGGTTTTTAATAAAAAGCTACTCTTTTTTTTATAATCTCGTTTAATAGCGTAATAATTTTAAAAAACCCGCCGATAAAGATATAGTAATAGTTAACAAAGCTTAAAAAGCTTTATACGCTAGATTATATTATTAAGGTATCTTAAACTTAAATTACTTATATCTTAACTGTTAAAGGTTAGAGCAGCAGCGAAATTGTAGGGAAATCAAGAGATTACGTAATGTTACGTAATAGGGAAGTCGATGTTATATAAGGCAGGATTTAGCTAGAATTGATTGATAAAGAATTAAGTGCGTAAGTGCTTGTAGAATCTCTAGCTATTTAGTAGCGGGAGATTCGCCTTTTATAGATAAATATAAGGGAACGGAGTAACATATCCGGACCCGCCTTCGGGCGGTCTTAAAGCCCGAGGAATGTTGATTTTAAAGTATTTTACCCCGTAGCTAGATATTCTTTCCTTATGCGGCAATTCGTGTTTAAAGTTAGTTAAGGTTAGTTTAGGTCTAGGCGGATACTTATTTTATCTAGCCACCCTAACCTCCTTAGTTCCGTATATAACGTTATAGATATCGTATAAGGACGTAAGGACCTAGAAGATAACGAGCCGAAGCTAGGCTATCTAATGCGGGTTTTTATATAATTTATACACCCCCCTATGCTTAGCTAATTAGGTAAGGATTAAATAGCTAATTTATTAAAGTAGTAAAATCACTCTCTTATAGCCTCCTTTAAAGAGTAGATTTTTATACTCTTTACTAATTTATTAGGGTAGTATATATATAAGGTAAAGTCCTTAGTTATATAGGAAAACCTCTTTTATACCTAGGACATATAAAAAACCTTTCTTTTTAGGAAAAAACATCGTAAGGTATATACTTATAGAAAAAACCTTATAAAAGGAAAAATCTTAAAGTTTTATTATCTAGGCGTAAATAGGTAGCCTAGTCTCTAGGAAAAATTAATTTAAAAACCTAGTTCTTTTAATCTTTATTTAAGAAACCTTTTTAAAG
>JAPEBW010000690.1:0-42047 GCA_027405785.1 Ophiocordyceps robertsii
TAACCCTTAACTAAGGCCGGGGCGAGACCTTTTAGCAGTGCGGTATTATCGCACTGTTTCTCTATAGCAGTCTTTTTATCCTATTCCGTGCCTTCTTTTAGGTAAAAAGCTATAGCCGCCACTCCGTATTCTCAGGATATATCGATCTAGATAAATAGTTATTAGGCGGGGTTAAAGTAGTAAATCGTTTAAGGCTTAGTAAGTTTCTTAATTAAAATCGCGAAGGCCTCTTTTTCTTTTAGAGTAGGCTAAAAAGCGGCTTTCGCGGTATATCGAGCCCGTCCTTAGCCCCTTAAGGGGACTCCTTCTTCCTATCCTACCCGGAGTAGCTCCGTCTTTCGTTTTTATAAGACGTCGACTTCCTTAGCGAAATGCGGGACCGTATAGCGTAGCTATCCGGTAAGGCCAATCTATTTCTTAAGCTATTAAAGGTTCTTTAAGAACGCGATATCCCTTAAGGCTCGCACGCGTTTGTCTATATTTATTAAGCTAATAGCGTCTACCTTAAATCTAAGGAGCTATATAGATAGGTACGCTAAAAAGGACTTTAGTTTAAATAAGGTAATATTATAGTCGTAGAAGGCGCGGAATACGGCCTTTAAATATTAAAGGTATTCTTCGGCCGTATCGGAGTAGATAATAATATCGTCGATATAGGCCGCCGCGTATTCTTAGTATCTACGGAGGACGTTATCGATAAACCTTTAAACGTATGCTAGGGAGTTCTTAAAGCCTATAAGTATTACTAGTAATCTTTTTAGCCCGCGATAGCTTACGACTATAAACCTTTCTTAGTAGTCTTAGTAGACTAAGAACTAGTAGAAAAACGATTATACGTTTACCGCACTAATAAACTTCTTTCCTTAAAGGTGTTTAATTATATCGCTTTAAAGGGGCATTAGGTATACGTCTAAGGTAATAACGGCGTTAATCCCCCGTAAGTCTACGACTACTCGTCCCTTCTCCTTTCCGTTTACCGTCTTCTATACTACGAACACTAGCGCTATAAACGGGGTTAGCCTATAAACTCGTTTTAATCGGCCTTACGCGGTTAGCTAGCCGAATATCGTATCTACTACCTTTTTATCTTTATCGCTTAATAAGTATAATCTTAATACGACTTATTAGTATTGCTATTCTTTTACTAAAGGAATGCGTATATATTTAGATTCGTCTATATATACTACTCCCTCGTCCTTTTAAAGGCGGGGAAACGATTAAAGGATATCTTAGACTTTTAATACGTATTTTAAGTCTTTAGCGTAGATCTAGACGCCCTTATCGGTAGTAAGTTCGGGCAGGTCCTTAGTTCGGCTAATTCCGAGTTTATAGTTTATAGTAAGATCCTTTTATAAAAAGTCCTTAGCGGGATCTATTCTATCCGGATTTTCTATAAGGGCTTCCGCTAAGGGAGCTATAATGTCGACCTCCTTATATAGCTAAAACTACTTATCGAGGTCTATAATTATCCTTACCTTTTAGCCTTAGCGGAGTACTAGTAGTTCCTTAAAATAGTTTATCGCTATAAAGCTCGTATAATTCTATATTATTATCTAGGCAAGCTTAGGGTTATCGGGGAAAAATATTATATCACGCCTTAACGGCGGCGCTTAGACCTATATAGGTAAGGCGTAGCTAGAACTAGCTAGAATCGTCGTAGTAACTAAGCAGATTACCCGTCTGCGTATCGCTAGTCTTAGCCGGACTATCTTAACTTCGGCTTTAATCCCTTTATAAGCCCCGATCCGTAAAACTAATATAGAGTTAATAAGGTCCCTTAAGTAAGGAACTAAAAAGTCTTAGCTAAGCAATATATTAGCCGCTAAGCGTTTTACTATCTAGGCGCCGATCCTTACCTTTATAACCGCGAGGCTACTATTTAGCCTTTTTAGTATATAAGCAGTAAATTCCGCCTATCTAATAATAGCTATTTTTCTTACTCCTTAAATAGGAATTCGTTAAGAGGAGTTTATAGTTACGTCTTAAAAGGTCTTTACTAAATCGGCTTAAATAAGGCTTTAGTTTGCCTTAGTGTCTGTATAGGCTTTAATGCTTATCTCGGGCCCTTCCTTTCTATAGACTAGTAAGCGTGCGTAGGTAAATTATAACGGCCTATCGGGGTTTAATAGCTAGACGTTAAGGGAAGCCTTAACTATCTAAACGCTTTATAGCTTCCGAATAACTACTTACTATACTAAGCTACGCCTTTATATAGCAACGTCTTAGTTAAGGTTAAGGGGGTGTTTATCTTCGACGTGTTAGTAAAGTTTATTCTTCGAGGGGAATGCTTCGCCGTAAAATCCGTATGCTCTATTAGCCTCCTATATTAAGTCTACTATAGTATAGATTGCGGTTTCCTTTAAGCTTTCGTTAGTATTTAACTAAGCTCCTTCTATATCGTACTCTTTATCCCTTAAATAGTCGTTGGTCTTTACCGTAGTTCTTTCCTTAGTCGCGGGGTATGCCCGTTTTAGCTTTAGCGTTAGCAAGCGTATAGTCCCGAAGGTCCTTTCTCTCTTAGGCCGGAGGACCTCGACTCGTATTCCTAGCTATTTAAGCGGGTTTCTTCCTTAACTTAGCGATCGCTATAAGGCTTAAGGTATATCCGTCCTTATTAAGCGGTTTAAAAACATAACCCTTAGTCCTAGCGAGCCTTTAATAAATAGTCGGGGCGTCCCGGACTATCCTCTAAGTATATACGGGGTATAGCTAGTCGGCCCTTGCCTTTCTATAAGTTAAACTTATTTCTTTCGCGCTAGTAAGTGCTTCTATAATCCCTAGGTATATTTAACTTATAGCTAAGGAAGAATTTCCTCGTATTTATTAACCTATCTATTAATATCCTCGTTCCTTACTAAACATTATAGGGATTCTTATAAATAGACGTCTAGCTTTTAGTAAATTATTATAGTTAGGTAGTCTAGCTAGTAAAGCGCGGCCTTAGCTTTACGTTATAAGCGCGATATCTAAGACTTAAAGTCGGATCTTATTACTATATCTTCGATAGTAAAGTGCTCTTTATTAAGCGCCTATATTGCTATATCTAAGCGGATTCCGAACCGTTTTTATAAGGCGGATATCTATTAGCTTAGTCTAACGCCGGGCTCGCTAAGTTCTTCTTATTATAGTTTTAAGAGGTCTCCGGAATACTATTCCGCCGCACTTCCTTAAAGGAAGGAGGGTAATTAAATAGCTAATTTATCCGCGTAGGCTTCGCCTTTACTAGCGTTTCGGCGGATAAAGTTAATAAAACGGTCTACTCCTTAGAATATATTAGCCTTATTATCTTCCTAAACTTCGTTAAAGGATGCTTTTAAAGGTCTTAATAGGTTAAATCTCCTTACGTCCTTAGCTTATAGTTAAGGTTTTTCTTAAGGCTTAATAAGCATATCTTCTTTTCTTAGTACTTAAAGGAGACTAAGGAATTGTTCGTTCGATATTACTACTATTCTTACTAAGGGGCTTAAGGCTATACTTAGTCTTAGTATCTATACGCTTAGTATAAATAGGTTTAGCCTACTAAGGGTATCGCTTACCGCGTCTTTATCGTTTATTATTAAGGTCTTAGTCTTAATACTCTCGCTAGGCGCTTAACCTTCCGTTTTATACGCGTCTTAAAATCCGGTATATTATAAGGCCCCCGGTATAGGAGGCTTGTTTTTATTAATTAAGAGTCCCGAAAATGCCTTAGTTAGCGCGGCTATAGCGGACGAGGCTAAACGGTAATACTAAACTAAGAAACTGCTAGGTATCCTTTAAGGCGGATTTCCGGTTAAGGCCCTTAAGCTAAACTCTATTAGCAGTATATAGTAAAAATATCCGCTAAGCTTATCGTCCCGGGGAAAGAGTGACTTTATTATAGGCTCGATCCGGAGGGTATTTAGCGGGCGGGGAGCCGGATAGTTTTAAGGTCGGCTCGTCTTTACTTTTTCTATTTAAAGGATAATCGATCTATCCGGGTAATACCGAATCTAGTTTACTTAGTCGTATAGATTCTATTATTTTATAGTCTATCCTTCGTTAGTATTCTAAAAGCGGATTGCCTCTTAAAGGGTAATAGTCTTAGCTTAGCTAAGCGGGACTCGTTCTACGTCCTATTTAGCTCCGTAGGCTATCGCGGTATAGTACCTTAAAAAGGGGTAAGGGAGATTATTAAACCGGTATACTTAGTAGGCCGCGGCCTCTTCCGCTTTTATAGCCTACTTATCTTAAAGTTCTATTATAAGCGCGTTAAGGAAGAGGTGCTTATTATTAAGGTTAGACTTAAAGGCTAATAGGAGCTTCTTATTAAAGAAAATATCGTTTAGCATCTAACTTCTTATAAGATAAGTACTTAATCGTGCGATATAGTCGCTCTTAGCTTAACGGATATCTAAGGGATTTCCATCTAAATAAGTAGGAATTACTACTATTTACTACGCCTTATAGCGTAAGGATAAGGGGATAAGGCGCGGACTAATTACCGCCGGTCGGGGCTAGTACTATAAACTAATTACCGCCGGTTAAGGCCGGTACTACGGACTAATTACCGCTAGTTAGGCCGGTATAACGGACTAATTACTATATATAAACGTATATAAGGGTTTAGAAATAGTAAAAAGCTTATCTATTCTTAAAGGCATAGCTAGCTACTTTATACTTAGTTCTTTAAGCTAATTTTAAGGATCTTTAACTATACTTATTCGTAGTATATAGAGTAAACTATAGATATCCTTATAAAATCGCTTAATAAACTAAGTATAAGCTTAGTTAAAAACACTATAGACTATAATCGGGGAAATCCCTTAAATATCCTTAAATATCCCTTAAAAATCGCGGTAAGGTTTATCCCGTGTTTTTTAAGGTGCTTTTATAGTTAAAAATAGGTTAAACCTTAGTTAGGATATCCCGCGGAAATCCCTAGAAATCCCCTAAAGATACCGGCGGAATCTGCTTAATAGTTTCTACGGTATCTCTTATAGTTAGAGATATCGTAAACTATAGTCGGGTAGGCTCTTAACCCTCCGTAGTTATATCCCGGAAACCTTAGCGGGGTTCGACCGGTAATATTCGTCGTATCTCTTTAGGCGAGCCTTCGTGGTGCGTGCTTCGGGCGTTCCTATCGCGGGGTTCTATAGGGCTTCCTTAAGAGTAAAGTAAGGAGTCCGGGCGTGGCCGTTTAGATTCCGTAATAATAATATAAAAACAGCTTAAAGAAATACTAATAAAATCTTAAAAGAAACTAAGATTTATATAAAAATAAACTTAGTTTAAGAGGCTTATAAATTATAGAGAATTTATAGCTAAACCTTTTTCTTAAGAAATAAACTTTATTAATATCTTTAAAATAAGTATATTTTAACCTTTATAAAAATATTACTTTATAAGAATTTAGCGTTATATAATAATTAGTTATTAAAATGCTTTAAAGCGCTTTAATAGTAAAAGCCTTGTATAATATTTAGCTATATAGCTTTAATAAGCTATAATAATTTACTAATATACCCTTATTACTTTATAGAAAAGTAAAGCTTAAAGAAAGTATAAAAGCTTATATAAATATTAAAGTAAACTAAAGCTTTACTTAAGCTAACTTTATAAACATATTTTAAGATATAACTATAAACTTCTTTTAATAGATCTTTATATAAAAAGTAAAGAAATAGCTATTTATAAGTAAGCGGAGTTTACTATAAATCTACTAAAAAAGCTAAATAGTAGCTTTATAGTTATATAAGTAAGTATTAGCGCTTAAATAGTAAAACACTTAGCTGTTAATATATTACTAAGCTAAGAACGTTTTGTTTTTTATTAAGAGGATGTTATTTATTTTATATTAGTTTTATAAACTTAGACCTATAAAAAGTTTAAAGCTAATATTAAAATAGTTTAACTAAGCTTAGCTATCTATTAGTAAGTATTTTAATTACATACTTTAATATATTTAAATAACTTTAGCTATAATTTACTAGTTTAAGTTAAAGTTTTAGTATTAAGATATAATATAATATTCTTTTTTAATAACCTTAAGCTTACTCGTATAATAATAAAGAATTATAATAACTTTAAAATCATAAACTATTCCGCGGAATTACTAGTAATTTACTAAAGCTAAAAGGTAAAAATAAAAAGAAACCTTAATATATAATCTTAGCAATATAAAGAAGTTAATACTATTATCTCTTTTTAAAAAGCCTTAATAAAAAGCTAAAAAAGAATAAACTTACTTAAAGACTTTTTATAAAAGAATCTTATAGTTAATTATAAGCCTTAAATTAATAACATTAAAAAACTACTTAAGCTTACTATAAAGAAAAGAGTTTAAATTCTATGTAAAATACTTAAAGTACGCTATAAGGTTTTAAAATATCCTTTAATTGTTTCCTTACCTTTAAAAAGGTGATAAAGCATTATATATACTACGCCTTATAGTATAAGGATAAGGATAAGGCGCGGACTAATTACCGCCGGTTAAGGCTAGTACTATAAACTAATTACTGCTAGTCGAGGCCGGTACTATAAACTAATTACTACTAGTCAGGCTAGTATAACGGACTAATTACTATACGTAAACGTATATAGGGGTTTAGAAATAGTAAAAAGCTTATTAATTCTTTAAAGCATAGCTAGCTACTTTAAACTTAGTTCTTTAAGCTAGTTTTAAGGATCTTTAACTATATTATCCTTTTATTTATCGTTAGTATATAAATAAACCGTAGATATCCTTGTAAAATCGCTTAATAAACTAAGTATAAGCTTAGTTAAAAATACTAAAGACTATAATTAAGGAAATCCTTTAAATATCCTTAAAGATCCTTTAAAAATCGCGGTAAAGCTTATCCTATATTTTCTAAGGTGCTTTTATAGTTAAAAACGGGTCGAACTATAGTTAAGATATCCCGCGGAATTCTTAAATATCCCTTAAAGATACTAGCAAAATCCGCTTAGTAGTTTCTATAATATCTTTTATAGTTAAAAACGTTATAAACTATAATCGGGTAAGCTTATAAGCCTTTATAGTTATATCTTAAAAGTCTTAGCGGGGTCTAACCGGTAATATTTATCGTATCTCCTTAAGTAAGCCTTTATAGTGCGTGCTTTAAGCGTTTTTATCGCGGGGTTTTATTAGGCTTCTTAAAAATAAAGTAAGGAGTTTAAGTATAGCCGTTTAAATTCTATAATAACTCCCTTAAGTAAAAAAGAAAAGCCGATATCTTTATTAGTTTAAAGTAAGAATAAAGTTAAGGGGGCGCTAAGTAATAGCTTTATAATAGCGTCTTTATACTATATTAATAGTACGCTGTCTTTATTTTTTTAATAGTTTTTTCGGCCTATCTAGCTAATAGTAGCTAAGTAGCTTTAGATAGTTAGTAAGCAGCTTTTATTATAAATCCTTACCTCTTATTTAGTCGTATATCTTTATCTTTATTAAAGCGATTAGCGCGTTTAGCTAGAACTTATAATAAGGTTTTCAAACTTTTTTTTAAGCGTGCGTATAAGCACTTATTAAGTAGTAAGGAGTCTCCGCGCCGGGGAATTTTTAAATTCCCCGGCGGGATATATTATAAGAGACTAGCTTTATTTAAGCCTTTATCTCGTATTATTATCTTTCTTACCTTTTACGCCGTTTTTTTAATCTTCCGCTAAGTTTCCTATACTACTTACTAGCTTTATAAGCCGCTTATAAGCAAGATATTATATCTTACTTCTTACCGCTATTATAATTATCCCCCGCTTTTTATCGCTAGGCTTTTTAACTTATTATTCTTTTTACGCGGCGCTACTACCTACGCCTTTCCGCTAATTAACGTATATTTAGCTACTAAGAAGGTATTAAGGTAAAGATAAGCTATCCTGCTAATATTAATAGGTATAGTTAGTACTAAGGTATTAAATGTTTATATTTTTACTTAAAAGCGGGTAATAAGGTCCTTAATAGCTTTAATACCTAACTCCTTACTCTTAAGGTTTTAAACGTGCTTAATAGTTTTAAAGAACCTCTTTATAAAAGGGGCTTTAAAGGCGAGAATATAAAGCGCGTAGTCGGTATAGTAAATAAAGTAGATATCGAAGCCTAAGAATTTTATTACTTAAGTTAAAGTTAAATCGCGTTTAGACTCTTTATAGGCCTATAAGTAAAACTTAGCGTAGTTTATAGCTAGGCGGAAACATCCGATTATTATAATCTTATCGCCGGAGTATAAGCCCGCAAAGCCGGGCTTATTAAGGATTATATTAATTACTACTAGCAGCTCTTAAAAGATCGGGCGGTAAAATATATCGCGAGGCTAGTTATTGCTATCTCCTTTAGTTAAGGAAGAACGGCGGATAGATTTAAGTAAGGCGCTTATACGCCTTTATATAGCTAGGCTAAGCGTAGCGGCGGGTAAAAAAAGCGTTCGCTAAGTAAGACTAAACGGGTCCTTAAGGCCTATAGCGGATATAAGCTAAAAGGGGGATTTTATAGCGCGGGCTAGACTATAAGTAAAGCGAGAAAGGGTTTTAGCTATAATAGCTTAAGATACCGATATAAACCTAGCTATAAACTAGTTAAGCTAGGCCTTAAATATATAATCGAGGATAACGTAAATATCGTTTTAATCGTTTAGCTAAAGCGGGTTTCTGCTAGCTATATCGGCTACTATAGATCTTAAGACTATAGCGAGGTTAGCTAACTTAAAGGCGTTAAGTATTAGCTAGTTATTCCGTTAATAAAGATTTCTAGCCGCGCCTTAAAAAATATATAAGCGGCGGGGGCTTCCGGATAATAAAAGCTAAGTAAGAGGTATAGTTAAGTTACCGCGAAACGGGCTATTTAGACTACGCTATAGTATAAGGCAAAATAGTAAGTTATTAAAGTTAAGTATTTAAAAAAGGTAGTATAGGCCGTCCTTTATAGTACCGTAATTTAAGTCGAATTTATTAGCTTAAGCGCGGTTATAAAAGGCGGTATAGGTTTATATAAAAGCTTAAACTTAAAGGTTCTAGCTCTTATTAAGAGACCTAAAGCTATAAAGGATAGCCGCCTTATTATTATAAAGATTAAGCGCTTACTTATATCCTTTATATTAAAAGCTAAAAGGCTTATAAAAAAGCAGGCTGAAAAAGTCGTTATAGAATAGCTAGTTTTAGCTATAAGAGATATTAAACGATAAAGGGACTTAAAATAAGAGTATAAGGATTATAAGCTTAAGGTAAAAAAGGTTATATATATAGAGGTAAGTAAGGTGCGGCGGGCTATAGCTAGCGGTAAAAGGAAATATAGTTATAAAAAGAAAAAAGAAAAGGAAAGAAGGTAAGCAGCGAAGAGAATTTTAATAAGTATATTATAAGGCTAAAAAGGCCTTATTACTAAAGGTAAATAGCGGTATATTATTATTAAAATAACTAATTGCTTTAAGCGTAGTAAGTTATAGTTTCTTATAACTTATAGTAGCCTTTAAGTCTTATGCTTAAGCCTAACTACTTAATTCTCTTAGTTAAAAAGTTTCGTATTAAGTTATAAAGGCCGCGTATTATACTTTTATCTAAACTACTTAAGTAGCTAACTCTTTTTATGCTTTTTTAAAGGCTTTTACGATCTTTAGTAAGAAGACCGCTTTTTTATTTACTTATAAGTTATAGCTATTTAGCTAGCCTTTTTAAGCTATAAGGAACTCCTTTTATAGCTTTCCGCCGCCTTTTTTTATTATATAGCTTTATAGGATTCGTTTTACTTCTTACTTATTAAAGTAAAGTATCCCTTTATCTTAAACTAAGCTTAAGTATATAGCTAGCTTATTTATAAAGTATAGTTATACTATTAAAACGACTAAATAGATATTAAGAGACCTTTTTATATCTAGCTAGTATATAAGCTATCTTACTTTAGCGGTAACTTTAAACGGCTTAGTGCGTTTTTTTTAAAGCTTTGCCGGTTTACTATCCGCAATATAGTAGGCCTTACTAAGCTATAGCTAAACTTAATCGCTAAGCTTAAATTTTTATAAGCAGTATTTCTTATTATATTTATCCTTTATAGCGGCTTAAGTATAAGCAATAGCTAACTTAGCTTCTTTTTATAAGACCTCTTAGTTTTATAAGTATAAGTAGTTATTAAGGAACTAAAGGCTATTATTTATTCTTATCTTTATAATAAGCTTATTAAGGGCCGCGTAAATTACTAAAAAGAAGGAGTTATTAAAGCTAAACTAAAAGGCGATTAGTATATTAGTCTAGCGTAAGTCTAGAAAATCGGCAGTAAAGAATCGTAGCGCGATTTTTATAGTTTAGTTTCGCCTTTCCGATAAGCCGTTAGTTTAAAGGTGCTAAGCGGTAAATATAAAAAGCTTTAATTTAAAGGCTTACTATAAAGTCCGCTAAAATACTAAGGTAAACTTTATATCTTAATTAAAGATTATACCCCTTAAAATCCCTTAATTAGCGCGGAATAGCTTAGTATATAATACTTATACTTAGTCTTCCGCTATAAACTAGTTATTACTTAAGATAAGGATATATATTTTTAAGAATTTATTAGTTATAGTTAGTAAGGTATTAAAAAAGTTCTTTATAAGATCTTTTTATAAGGATTATTTAGCTTAAATTACCTAAAGCTTAGTAATAAAGTTTATTACTATTATATAGTATAAAACCGGCAAGCTTTAAATTAAAATAAGCTACCTTAGCGTTTTACCTTAGTTAGTTTAGTTATAGTAATAAGCATTATAGCTATTTACGACCTTATTTATATATCTACTAAGATATAGGATTAAGAAGCTTTTAAATAGATCTTATTATATATAAGTATAGCTAATATAAAAATATTTAGTATAAGCGTTTTCGACAATCTTCTTAGCGTATATCTTAAGGATATATAGTCTCCGGCGTCTATTATTCTCTATAAAGTATAGTAACCCCTATAACTAAAGGAATAAGAGTTTAAAGATACCGTCTTTTTTACTAAGCTATGCTATAATCTTTACTTACTATATATCCTCCGTATATCCGTTAATTATTTTTTAGTAAAGCGGTAATTTAATTAATACTTCCGTATAAAGGAATACGCGGTCCGTTATCTCGTCTTCTTAAATACGTTTTAATTCCCCTTCTTAGTTTAAGGATACTAACTTATTATCTTAGTGCGGTAAATATAAAAAAGCGTTTAGTATAACGTTTTCGTTACTTAGGATATAGTATACCTTAAGCGGGAATTAGCTTAAGTATTAAGATATAAGGACTTATTTATCGTTAGATTTTATACTAGTAAAGAATAAGGATTTTTAATATATAATTCTATAAGTACTTATATAGTTAGTAAAGATAACTACTTATAGTATTCTTATAGATAGTATTATAGTGCGTAACTTATAGACCGCTTATACTAAACTAGCTACTTTAAGTTCTATAGGCTAGTATTAAAGGTCTCCGCCTTAAAGGGCGCGGCTTAAGTAAATAATAAGCTAAAGCTTAGTTTAGGCTAATAACGTCTTTTTATCTTATTCCGTGCCTTCCTTTAAGTAAAAAGCTATAGCAGCTACTTTATATTCTTAGGATATATTAATTTAGATAAATAGTAGTTAAGCGGGGTCGAAGTAGTAAATCGTCTAAAGCTTAGTTAGTTTCTTAGTTAAAATCGCGAAGGCCTCTTTTTCTTTTAAAGTAGGCTAAAAAGCGGCTTTCGCGGCGTATCGAGCCCGTCTTTAGCCCCTTAAGGGGACCCCTTCTTCTTATCTTACCTAAAGCAGCTCCGTTTTTTATTTTTATAAGACGTAAACTTCCTTAATAAAATATAGGACTATTTAGCATAGCTACTTAGTAAAGCCGATCTATTTCTTAAGCTATTAAAGGTTCTTTAAGAACGCAATATCCTTTAAGGCTTATACGCGTTTATCTATATTTATTAAGCTAATAGCGTTTACTTTAAATCCGAGGAGCTATATAAATAAGTATACTAAGAAGGACTTTAGTTTAATTAGGGTAATATTATAGTCGTAAAAAGCGCGGAATATAGTCTTTAAATATTAAAGGTATTCTTTAGCTATATTAAAGTAAATAATAATATCGTCGATATAATCCGCCGTATATTCTTAGTATTTACGAAAGACGTTATTAATAAATCTTTAGACGTATATTAAGAAGTTCTTAAAGCCTATAAGTATTATTAGTAATCTTTTTAGCCCGCGATAGCTTATAACTATAAATCTTTCTTAGTAGTCTTAGTAAACTAAGAACTAGTAAAAAACTAATCGTGCGTTTATTATATTAATAAACTTCTTTCCTTAAAGGCGTTTAATTATATTGCTTTAAAGGGGCATTAAGTAGGCGTTTAGGGTAATAATAGCGTTAATCCCCTATAAGTTTATAACTCTTTATTCTTTTTCCTTTCCGTTTACTATCTTCTATACTATAAATACCGGCGCCGCGAATAAAGTTAGCCTATAAACTTATTTTAATTAGCCTTATATAGTTAGCTAGCTAAATATCGTATTTACTACCTTCTTATCCCTATCGCTTAATAAGTATAATCTTAATACGACTTATTAGTATTACTATCCTTTTACTAAAGAAATACGTATATATTTAGATTTATCTATATATACTACTCCTTTGTTTCTTTAAAGGCGGGGAAACGATTAAAGGATATCTTAAACTTTTAATACGTATTTTAAGTCCTTAGCGTAAATCCGGACGCCCTTAATAGTAATAAGTTTAAGTAGGTCCTTAGTTCGGCCGAATTTAAGCTTATAGTTTACTATAAAATCCTTTTATAAGAAGTCCCTCGTAGGGTCTATTTTATCTAGATTTTCCGTAAAGGCTTTTATTAAAGGAGTAGTAATATCGACCTCCTTATATAGCTAAAACTGCTTATTAAGGTCTATAATTATCCTTACCTTTTAGCTTTAGTAAAGTATTAGTAGTTCCTTAAAATAGTTTATCGCTATAAAGCTTTTATAATCTTATATTATAATTAAAGTAAGCTTAAGGTTATTAGGGAAAAATATTATATTACGCCTTAACGGCGGCGCCCGGACTTATATAAGTAAGGCATAGCTAAAACTAGCTGAAATTATTATAGTAATAAAGTAGATTACTTATTTACGTATCGCTAGTCTTAGCTAAACTATCTTAACTTTAGCTTTAATCCCTTTATATATCTTAATCCGTAGGACTAATATAAAGTTAATAAAGTCCCCTTAATAAGAAACTAAAAAGTCTTAGCTAAGTAATATATTAGCCGCTAAGCGTTTTACTATTTAAGCGCTAATCCTTACCTTTATAACTATAAGGCTACCGTTTAGCTTTCTTAGTATATATATAGTAAATTCTACTTATTTAATAGTAGCTATCTTTCTTACTCTTTAGATAGGAATTTATTAAAAAGAGTCTATAGTTATATCTTAAAAGGTCTTTATTAAGTCGGCTTAAATAAGGCTTTAGTTTACCTTAGTATTTATATAAGCTTTAATGCTTATTCCGGGCTTTTTTTTTATAAACTAGTAGGTATATATAAGTAAATTAAGACGGCCTATTAAGGTTTAATAGCTAGATATTAAAGGAAGCTTTAACTATTCAAACGCTTTATAGCTTTTAAATAACTACTTATTATACTAAGCTATATTTTTATATAGCAACCTCTTAGTTAAGGTTAAGGGGGTATTTATCTTTAACGTATTAGTATAGCTTATTCTTTAACTAAAATGCTTTACTATAAAATCTATATATTTTATCGGCCTCTTAAACTAAGTCTGCTATAATATACTATAAGGGAGTAAAATATACTCTCCCGCAGCCTATAGGCCAAATACAGCATAAATAACACATAACATAAATACGCTGAAATATATATTAAATCCGCTATACAATTCTGCATACTATACATATTTCCTTTTATTATTCCACCCACACATAAGCAAGATATGAGCAGATTAGGAAGAGGTGTGTGTGGAGACTATATGCATAATCCGTGCTAAGTCGCTACGCCACCTCGTATTCCTTGCGGGATTAATCCCTAGGCTTACAAATACAATATTGACCTAACAACAGCTATTAGCCCACTATGTATAATTGCGCTATATTGGGGGATCTTTTCTAAATCACTTAAGTCACTTATAGCTTAGGAATTGTCTATATAAGGAAGCCTTAGTCCCCCCTTTACCTTAGATAGATCATAAACCTTACATACATATATCTCACCTATTTCTTCACCTTTTCGCACACTCTTTGCATCTCTATAATCCCCTTACTCGTGGCTATAAGCCTGCTCTCTTCTGCACCTATTTGCTCCTTAATTGCAGATTCCGCCGGTATCTTTAAAGGGTATTTAAGGATTTCTACGGGATATCTTAACTATAATCCGACTTATTTTTAACTATAAAAGCACCTTAAAAGATATAAAATAGACTTTACCGCAATTTTTAAAGGATATTTAAGAATATTTAAAGGATTTCCTTAATTTTAGTTTATAGTGTTTTTAACTAATCTTATACTTAGTTTATTAAGTAATTTTATAAGGATATTTACGGTTTATTTATATACTAATAATAAATAAAAGGATAGTATAGTTAAAGATCTTTAAAATTAGCTTTAAGAACTAAGTATTTAGTAGCTAGCTATACTTTAAAGAAAAAATAAGCTTTTACTATTTTTAAACCCTTATATACGTTTATATATAATTATTAGTTTATTATACTAGCTTAACTAATAGTAATTAGTTTATAGTACTAGCCCCGATTAGCGGTAATTAGTTTATAATACCGGCCCCGACTAGTAGTAATTAGTCCGCGCCTTATCTCCTTATCTTTACGCTATAAGGCGTAGTATTTATAATGCTTAAGACCGCTTTTTAAATTATATACTAATATAAGCCTTAGCTTTAAAAAGTTTTAAAGAGACTTAAATCCTTAAATACGGCACTATCTTTATATAAATTGCTACTAAAGTATTTTAGTTAAATAACGTTGCTTTTATATTAACTTTTTATATAAGCATTGCTTTATTATTAAAATTATAATAAGTAAAAATCTACTAAAATCCTTAAATAAGTAGTATTTATACTACTATTAAGGAAGTTTATAAAACGTAGTTATTATATAATTAATATATTATTAAATATAATGAAATTAAAGTAGCCTTTTTTTTACCTTAATTCCTTTCTTATTTTCTTTTTCTTTAATAGAAAAAAAGAAAGAACTTACTATAACTACCTTTTCTTTTTAGCTTTAATATAAAAGACTAAGGAACCTTAATAAGTAGGTGTTGCGAAAAACCCTCTTTAATAAAGGTATATCTATTTTTATGTTTTTTACTATCTTTAACTATAAGCTTTATAAGCTTAAAAAAGCGAAGAGATTTATATTATATATATAACTAACTATAAAGGCCACGAGGCCTTTTTATCGGACTTTTTATAATCCTTTTTTACTACTAGATTCTTATAATAAGAAGAAGGTTGCTTTTTTTATTAAAGACGATTTTACTAACTTAATTTTCTTTTACGCTTTTTTTAATTTCATATTAAAGGAGCTTCCTAACTGTCTTACTAGCTTTTTCAGCTTTATATAAAGGCAATTTAACCTTACTATTTGCAAAACTTTTAAGGATAATAATAAAGCCTTATAAAAAGAATATAAGGAATTAATTATAGAATAAGAGATTATTAATAAGCTTTCTGCCCTTTATATACTAGCTTAAAACGGCTTTATAGAGCGTGCGAAGGGGGTAATTTCCTTAAAGGCCTATATAATACGAATTTCCTTAAATTTACTTATTACCTTTTAGCCGGAAATCTAAAAAACAGCTACTTTCCTTTATAATAAGATATCTTAAAGGACTCCTTAAAGTTATTAGACTTTCTTTACTAAGAAATTATAATCCTAGCTTATAAAGAATAGTAAGGGAAATCCCTTTCTTTCCCCCGAATATTTTACTATTTATATATACGGCTATAAAGCTTACTTTTTAATAATAAAAGCTCTTAAGAATACTATAAAAAGAGACCTTAAGCTTAAAGAATATATAAAAGTTAGCTTGTTAGTCGGCTACGACTTTTCTAATATCTTTTAAATTTTTATCCTTTTTTAATAAAAGTTTTAAAGGGTATAAGATATTACTTTTAATAAATAGTCTTTCTTTATAAAGACAGTACCTATATAAGACCTTATATCGATTAAGGAATACGTATTTTAACTAAATATTATAGATTATAATAATACTATATATAACGATTTTTAAAGTACCGAAATTTAATTGTAAGACGCGATAGAAACGTTAAAGTCGAATTCTTTTATAAATACGTAGCTTCTAACTTAAAATTCTTCGCCGGACCTTAATGCTATAAATTTGCAAAATATATTCTTTAAGAGCCTTAAAGAAGCGCTTTCTAATATTAACCTTTAAAAAGAAAACACAATACCTAATATCTTTTAAATTAAGCTTTTAAGCCGCCCGCCTTTAAAGTGTTAATTTTAATAGTATAACTAATATTATTATAGCGGAAAACATACTAAAGGATATATAAGACTAAGAAGATATAATAAAAATTCCTTAAGATCCGATTTTCGCCTTTAGACCCTTTTAAGCTTCTTAATTTATAAGGAATTTTACTGCTTTTACTACTTTTTTTCCGCCCTCTTTCTTATAGTTTCTATAGGCTATATTTAACGCTTCTTTTTACGCTTTTTAGAATGAAAAGATATATCGTTAAGATTTACCGCCCCTCCTTTAAATTTAATCAGACTTAGTAACGTACTAATTTTATAAAGAATTAGAAAAAGCTAGAAAAGTAAAGTAAAAATCTTTATTTAAAAGAAAGACCTTTTTCTTTAATTATACGCCTCGGAATTTAATAATTACTTAACCTTTACTTTTAGCTTAGACTTTTACTTAAAAATTTAATAAGCATAGATATCTATAAGAATTTAAGGCCCGCCTTTATATACGTAGAGATCTATAGCCTTATAATAATAAAGAAACTTACGTAGCGACTTTAGTAGTAAGAGATTTTATATTTTTAAAGCTATAGTAGTAAGATTTAACTTTAAGACCCGATCCCTTAATATAATTTATGTATTTACTAATACAGACCTTAACGAAAAGATCTATATCTATTTCCTAAATAAATTTAAAATACTTAGATACGTATTACGGCTAGTAAAAGCCCTTTATAGATTTTAACGGTCACTTTTTTTTTGGTAAAAGGAGCTTTTTTCGACCTTTATTTCCTTATAGCTTTAATAGTACTTTAAAGAGCTTTATATTCTTCTAGCAAACTCCATACCTTCTTTTATATTAACGATATTATTACTCTATTTTAAAAGAAAGATAAAAAGGAAGCTAAAAACTTTATATATTGTCTTAAAAAGACGTATTCCCTTACCGATAACGGCACTCTTACTTTCTTCCTAAGACTACGTATTATCTAAGACCGGTAGCTTTAAAAGCTATATATTAGCTAGTTTAAATATATTGATAAAATACGTAATATATATAACCTCGACCTTTTTATTTTAAAAGAGTCCCCTTTTTTTACTTTTAAGACCTTAAAGAAGAATATAGCTACTATATTTAATAAAGGAATCCACTACTACCAATCCCTTATAGGATTTATTAATTGTTTAGTAATTTCTATTAGACCGGATATCTTTAAAGCCTTAAATACCCTCGCGGAATTTATATAAAATTCCTCTTAGCAATATATATAGCTAGTAAAGTCCCTTACTTCCTACCTTTATTCTTTACGCTATTTTAGCATTAAGCTTTTTAATACTAAAGACCTAGAGCTACTTACATATATAGATATAGCTTTCGTAAATAACCTTAAGACTAGAAATTTTAGTTAAAGATACGTTATAAGCATTTTTAACGGACTTATTGCTTAGTTTACTAAGAAGCAATATACGGTCACTACCTCTTTTATAAAAGTAGAGCTTTTAGCTCTCTTAAATACGGTAAAAGAACTTATCTTAATTTTACGCTTCTCTTTTAGTATCTCCCTCGAACTAAATATTTAAATCCTTACGATTTTCTATAATAATAAACAGACTATACGCCTCGTTACCTCGGAAATCCTAAAGATTAAAACGGCCTTAAAGTACGTTAAAATCTATAACTACTAAGCTAAGTAGGAATATCTTTTAATTTTTTTTTTAATTTTATCCCCTTAAATTAATAAGTTGTAGACGGTCTTACTAAATTACTACTAAATTAACGCTTCCTTAAGTTTCGAAAGTAGCTTTTTTTTTACTAATATTACGGACCTTTACCCCTCGTCTTTTATAGACTTTAACTTAAAATAGCTATTTATACTATCTAAGTCTTCTTCTTTTTATAAGGCTCGACTTAAGGGGGTCTCTTATATCTATTTCTAAATATAGCAGCAATAATAGTAATAATAGCAGTAGTAGCAGTAGCTATAGCACGAGCCTCCTTAAGGCTTCCCTTAATTTTAGCCTTCTTAAGGCTTCTCTTAATTTTATAGTAGTAGCACGAGCCTCCTTAAGGCTTCTATTAATCCTTAGCTACGTATAGACTAAAAGCTATTTTACTCTCTAGTATATAAACCTTTTATAGACCTCCTTTTTAATAAGGACTATTTGTTATTCGTTGTTATTTATTAAACTCTTTATTATTACCTTGCTTATTCTAAATCACTCTTTATTATATATAGGCTATTAAATAGCTACTAAAATAATAGAATAAGAGCTTTACTACTTAGTTACCTATTCTTACTTTTTATTTATAAGCTAATTCTTTTTATATAAATTACTTTCTTACTAAATGCCTTAAACAGGCCTTCTCTACGTTTAAGATATAAACTAAAAGCTATTTTACCCTTTAATACACAGACTTTATATAGACCTTTTATAGACCCCTTCCTTAACAAGGACTATTTATTATTTATTGTTATTTATTAAACTATTTATTATTACCTTACTTGTTTTAAATCACTCCTTAGTATATATAGGCTATTAAATAGCTACTAAAATAAAGGTATAAAAGCTTTACTACTTAGTTACTTATTCTTATCTTTTATCTATAAGCTAATTCTCTTTATATAAATTGCTCTCTTACTAAATGCCTTAAATAAGCCTTCTTTATATTTAAAAGTTATAAGGCCGGATTCTTTTTACTTCGTATAAGAGAAATTAGTTGTTATAGCACCTTTATTTTATTACGCCCTTATAAGTTAATTACGCCCTTTAGAAGTAAAAAACTCTCTCTTTATAGAAAGTTACTTATAAAAGCACCTTTATTTACGCCGCCTTATTTACCCTTTTCCCTCTTTACTAAAATAGTAAAATTTGCAAGCTTTTTAAAGAGAACCGCCCTTAATAGCCCTTTTAACTAAGAACGTTAGATTTTAATAATATAGAAATACGCTACTTCCTACGGAATGAAATATTAAATTAATCTCTTAGTTACTTTAAAAAAGCCCTTTTTACGGCTTCTTAAGGAACCCTAAGTCTTATAAGTAAATTTTTAAGTAAAGGAAATTATTAATCTATCTATTAATAATTAAAAAACCTATAAGTTCCTTTACTTAAGGTATTAAACTAATTTTTAAAGCTATAAAGACTAGCAAAAGGCCCTTTTTACTTTATAGTAATATATTATAAAAGATATCGGAAATTATTATTCTATAATCGTAGATATTTACGACGTTCTTACTAAGCTATCCTTACTATTAAGATAGGTATAGCCCTTTTCGTAAAATAAGGAACAGGAAGTCCTTATAAATTCTTTAAGGATTTTATGTTTACCGGATCGAACTAACCTAGCTACTTAAATTATAAATTAGCAAAAGGCCCTTATAAATATAAAAAGAACGTAGCTTCCGGAGGCATAAGACCTACGCCTTATACAAAGCTTTTTAAAGGCTAATTTTAGCCTTAATAGCTCTTTTACTAATTATTAAATTAACTAAATAGACGACGAAGCGAGATAGAATAAAAACAGGTAGTAAAAGACCTTTTTAAACAGCCTTAAAATTTTAAAGATTTTCGAAAGGCAATAAGCTACGAAAGTAATAAAGAAATCGAAATCTACCTCCTTTACTACTTTTTAAAGCCACTTTTTTAAAGGCCCTTCTTTTTTTTCTTTAGCCCCTTTATTGCTTTTTTACTTTTATAAGAAATAGTATTATTATATAAATTCTTTCTATTATAACGAAAAAATACGATTAAACGGCTAAAAACTAAATAAGTATAAGAAAGTGATTTTACTACTTTAATAAATCAGCTATTTAATCCTTACTTAATTAGCTAAGCATAGAAGGGTGTATAAATTATATAAAAACCCGCATTAAATAGCCTAGATTCGGCTCGTTATATTTTAAGTTCTTACGTCTTTATACAATATCTATAACGTTATATACAGAACTAAGGATATTAAGGTAGCTAGATAAAATAAGGATCCGCTTAGACTTAAACTAACCTTAACTAACTTTAAATACGAATTGCCGTATAAGGAAGGGATATATAGCTACGAGATAAAATGCTTAAAAATCAACATTTCTCGGGCTTAAGGACCGCTTAAAGGCCGGTCCGGATATATTACTTCGGTCCCTTATATTGTTCTATAAAAGGCGAATCTCCCGCTACTAAATAGCTAGAGATTCTACAAGCACTTACGCACTTAATCCTTTATTAATTAAATCTAGCTAAATCCTGCCTTATATAATATCGACTCCTTTATAACGTGCTATAAAGCGATCTCTTAATATCCCTTTAATTTTGCTACTACTTTAACCTTTAATAGGTTATAAGCCCGGCTTAGCTTACTACGCTAGGAAATTAATTACTTCTTTAACTAGCTTAAGAAGATTCCGAAATAAATACGACCTCTTTCTTTAATTACCCGTTTAACTCTTCTTAAATCTAATGTTAATTAAACGACTAAATCCCTTAGAATATATACTTAAAGGTATCTTAACCTCGATTACCTCCTTTAATCTCTTTCCCTTTTTAGAAGAATCTTTAGAAATCCCCTTATTTATATAAAATTCTCTCAAAACTCCCTTTTTTCCGCTAAGACCCCTTACTTTCTTAAGATCTTACTTAGAATTTCTTTTACTAATCCCTACCGACTTCCTTTATCTTTCGACCTTTTTTAAGTTAAAAATTAACTTTTCTTTACTTACTTATTCTATCTTACTAAAGATATATAAAATAGCAGGCTAGAAAGAATATAAACTTTCTAAGTTAAAGGGTAATATAAATTATACTTTATAGACTACTAAAATATAAGTAATTCTTATTAAAGAAAAGCTTATAGCTACTTTAAAGCAAGCTAATTATGCTAAGATAAAAGAGGCTCTTACCTTAATTTTCCTACGCTTAAAAGACGGTCCCTTAATATAGATTAAGCACGTAACTACTGCTAAAGATGCTTAAGAAGAGCTATAAAAGCTATATAATCCCTTAAATGTCTCGTCGAATTACTTACTTATAAAACAGCTATTTAACTTAAGTCCTTCCGACTTATAGTTAGAGAAATACCTTTATAAGGTAAAAGAGGTCTATAAGGAATTAAAAACTTAAGAAATAGATATTCCGGAAGTGGTTTTTATATTATAGATTTTAGATTTCCTTAGCAGAGAATTTAGAAGCTATATAATTCATATTACGTAGAGCCTTAAGCATAACTCTATAGCCTTTTTTATCGAGACCTTTATAGCTAGTCTTTTAAACGAAGCTAGAAGGGTAGAGGATATAGAGGACTTTTTAAAGAAAGCTTTCTTACTATAGGAGAAGCCTTAGAAAAAGCAAGGGAATTCCTCGAATTCTTATTATAAAGAATATAAAAACCTAGGCTACTTAGTAGCTAATTACTTCCGGCTTTACCTTAAAAAGGCCCCTTCTTATTAGGTGCTTAAAGGGAAGAAAACAGACGATTTAAATAAGGTTACTAAAAAGAAATCTACCTCGAAAAACCCTTCTTCTTCTTTTTCTTCCTTTAAAAAGGGGAAATTAAAAAAGAGGATAAAAGAGGTAGAATTAAGCGAAAAGGGAGATTAGGTTTTAAATTTAACCGAAATAGACCTTGATATAGATTTTATTAACCTTTTTCGGCTATCCTCTTCTCTCTCTTAAGCCCCTACCCTTAGGATAGCCTTAAATAACCCTTTAGAGGTAATTTTAACCTCTATAGATTCCCTTTTAGCAGTAGCTAAAGATACTTTTTAGAAACTTTTAAAGCCTTACTCCCTCTAATCTAAGAAATAGTATTAAAGGTAAAGGAAGGAGGATTTCTTAGATATAATAGTAAAAAAACTCTTGATTTTATATACGATACTAGTGCTACTAGGCATATACTAATAAATAAGAATTATCTTATTAACTATAAAGAGATTAAAACTAAAGTCTGCTAAGGAAAAGCCTCTTTTATTTTAGTAAAAGGAAAGGGGGATTTAGTATTTAAAATCCCACATTTTAAGATAAGATATACTCTTAGAGATTGTTTTTATAAACCTAAAATTAAAGTTAATATAATTAGCTAGTTATATTTTAAGAATACTTATGCTCTTATAGGCAAGGATAAGGTCCTTTATTTAGATAATAAGGCGCAAATTCTTACTAGAGGATATCTTAGAAACAAGCTTTATTATATCCCTTTAAAACCTTTACTAGAAAAGAATTCCCTCCTTATTACCTCTTTAAAGGCAAAGAATATAGATTTTTATACTTAGCATTTACGCCTTAAGCATATAAATTATACGGCTATTTTAAAAGTATTAAAAAGGTATAATAAAGATATAAAGATGCCTTTAGAAGAAGGGAATAAAATATAACACTACGAGATTTGCATAAAGGCAAAGGCTACAAATAAGGTAAATACACAACCTTCGAATAAAACCTATTTCTACCTTAAAAAAATAGTATTAGATATTTAAAGGCCTATTAAAACGCCTACTTATAATAAATATCGCTACTATATCTCTTTCTTAGATATAGGAAGCCGATTTCTAGACTTATACCTTCTTCGAGGTAAGGGGGAAGCTATAAAAAGGTTCTTAGAATTTAAAAAAAAAGTTAAAAATAACCCGGATAAAACTAAGATTAAAAAGGTATTTTCAGATAATGCAAAGGAATTTATATATTAGATACAAACACACTATAAAAGAAACGGTATCTTATTTAATTCTAGCCCTTTTAAAACGCCGGAATCTGATAGTAAAATAAAGAGAATAAATCGCACTATATTAAAAAACGTCCGTTCTTAATTATATACGGCAAGGCTGCTTAAATATCTATAGTATAAGGCTGTTTTAACAGCTGCCTACTTATATAATAGATCTCTACATTTAGCAAAAGGTTTTAAAAGCCCTATAGAAAAGAGGGATAATATAATAATACCCTTTAAGACCTTAAATAAAATAAAGACCTTTAAAAGCCTTGTTTATTATAAAAATAAGGACCCTAAAGATAAGCTCGAAGCTAAAGCCTTTAAGGGAGTAATTATAGGCTATATTAAAAATTCTTATAAAGTCTAGGAATTTTCTATAAGAAGATTAATAGTTTTTAAAGATATTACTATATAAGAAAATAGGTTTATAGATAACCCTTCTAGTCTTATTAAAGACTTCGATTTTAATATAATTCTAGAGAATAAAGATAGGCTAAAAGCTTATAGCCTTATAAAAGAAGACCCTTTAAAGGAAATTACTAAAGAAATCCCCTTAACCTCTATAGAAGAAAGTTTTTTAAATAAAGATTTAGATAAAGATCTTAGCCCTATAAGTCGTATAGTAGTAGAAATATCTAAGAAGCTAAACGGGTCTTATATTAACTATATAGATTACTTTAATATTTGCCTGCTTTTAAATAGCGACTATAAAGAGTTTATTCTAGCTATAATAAAATAGGATAAGGATTAAGGTTTGCTAAATACCTTTAAATAAGCAATAAATAGCCTTATTTTAGCTAGCTAGAAAATTGCTATACTAAGGGAAATAAACTAACTAATTAAATATAATACTTAGGAATTCGCCTATCTCCCTAGCGATAAGAAGGCTTTAAGTAGCCGTTAGGTCTATACTATTAAGAAAGATAGTTAAAATCAAATTATTAAATATAAAGCCCGTTTCGTAATTTAGGGATTTAAGCAGATAGACGGCTTAGATTACCTAAAGACCTTCTCGATTACGGCAAGACCTAAATCTACTAGAATTCCTCTTATTTTAGCAGTTTTAAATAATTATTAAGCTATATAAATAGATATAACTAATGCCTTCGTTTACGCTAATATAAATTCGGAAGTATATATTAATCTTCCTTTAAGCTACGAATAATATACTTTAGAAGACTATTATTCTTAAAATAGGTCTTATTATAGAAAGAAAGGGATAAATCTATCGAAATTTATAGACCTATATAATAAAGGTTTAATAAAGGCAAAGCTAAAGAAAGCATTTTATAGTCTTAAATAAAGTTTAAAGCTTTAGTATACCTATTTAAAAGATATACTAAGTAAACTCGGATTTTTCCTCTTTTTACTAAAAGAGGGGGTATTTATAAATAAACTCTATAAAATTGCTTTAGCGATCTATATAGATAACCTTCTTATAGTAAGGCCCTCGAAAACTATAATAGAAGAAAGACTATTTAAAGAATTAGCTAAATACTTAGATTTTACTATATTAAGAGATATAAAAGACTTCTTAGGTCTAAATATATAGATTAACCGATATAAAAAAGAGCTATATATATCCTAAGAAAAATATACCTTAAATAAAATAAACGAGTTTAATAAAGAAGCTTTAAGGACTTCGAATACGCTTACTATAGTAAGATTTAAGCTAGTAAAAGCTAAGGAATTACCCTTAAAAGAGGTAATATTATAATTTTAGAAAAAATAGGATCTTTATTATTTTTAGCCTTATTTATAAGGCTAGATATCTTTTATTTAGTTATATCTTATGCGAGATTCGCTACTAAACTAAATGATACGTATATAAAGGCTTAAAATACAATTTAGAAATACCTAAATAAATACCTTAGCCTTAAGATTAAATATACGTATAATATCCCTTTAAACTTTTTATATATAAAAGGTTATACTAATACTAGTTAGGCCTTAGATTTAATAGACGCTTACTTAGTCTTAAGGTACTATTTTTATATATATAATAACGTTATAAGTTAGGCTTGTTTTAAGCAAAAATTAGTTGCTCTCTCTATATACGAAGTAGAATATATAGGTCTTAAGGAGGCTGCTAAAGAAGCTATTTATTTTAATAGTCTTTTTACTGCAATTACTAGGGATTTATCTATAAGAATCTTTAATAGTATTCCTCCTATTTTAACAGATAATAATACTGCTATTAAATTAGTAGAGAATTAGGAATTCTATAAGCGTACTAAACATATACGTGCTGCATATTACTATACGAGATTAAATATAAGAAATAAAGAAATTAAAGTCTTTTACGTTAAATTAAAAGATAATATAGCTAATATCTTTACTAAAAAATAGGTCCTACCTTACTTAATAAGTTTAGGTCCGGACTATCTTTAGTATAGAAGTCCTATAAATAAAAGGAGATTAAGTAACTGCTTTTTATACCCTTCCTCTTACTAAGTTTTTCCCTTTTAAAGGTTTTTTAGATAAAGATTAAAAGAACTAGGTTTTTAAATTACTGTTAAGTTTTCCTAAAGACTAAGCTACCTATTAAGTACCCCTAGATAATAAAACTATAGATTTTTTTATAAGGTTTTTCTATAAGTATATACCTTAAGATGTTTTTTTCTAACAAGAAAGGTTTTTTATATATCCTAAGTATAAGAAAGGTTTTCCTATATAACTAAAGACTTTACCTTATATATATACTACCTTAATAAATTAGTAAAGAGTATATAAATCTACTCTTTAAGGGAGGCTATAAGAAAGTGATTTTACTACTTTAATAAATCAGCTATTAATTCCTTACTTAATTAGCTACGTATAGGGGGGTGTATAAATTATATACAAACTCGCATTAAATAGCCTAGCTTCGGCTTATTATTTTCTAAGTCTTTACGTCCTTATACGATATCTATAACGTTATATATAGAACTAAGGAGGTTAAGGTAGCTAGATAAAATAAGGATATGCTTAGACCTAAACTAACCTTAAATAACTTTAAATACGAATTGCCGCATAAGGAAGGGATATATAGCTACGGGATAAAATGCTTTAATATTAATATTTCTCGTGCTTTAAGACCGCCTAAGGGCCGGTCTGGATATATTACTCCGTTCCCTTATATTTATCTATAAAAGGCGAATCTCCCGCTACTAAATAGCTAGAAATTCTATAAGCACTTACGTACTTAATTCTTTATTAATTAAATCTAGCTAAATCCTGCCTTATATAATATCGACTTTTTTATTACGTACTCCTATGTAATCCCCTGATCTCCTTAAAGTTTTGCTGCTGCTTTAACCTTAAATAATAAGAAAATCTAAAAAACGATTAACGAATTCCTTACTATCCTTTATAATAAAGCCTTAGTCGAAAACGCTTTTTATAAGGCTAAGAAATATAAATTTACTTCCGTAAATCTTTAATCGGATTTTAAATCCTTAAAAAACTAAGATTGTATAAATTTATAAGTATAAGCTATAGTTATAGCTAAAACGGCCCCTCTTATTATATTATAAGTACCTATATAAATATACTTATTAAAATGCTTATTTATCGTTTATTGCGGATTTAAAAGGTATATTTACAACGCTTTAGACCGCTTTTAAAATTATATACTAATATAAGCCTTAGTATAACGGGTCGGCCTTAACGGGGCTATAGCACGTGGTTATGCTACTATTCGTTGCTACGGGGCAGCTATTTAATTAAACTACTACGTTAAGCGGCGGCAGGGCAAAAGAAGACGAATTAACTAAGCTACTAGCTAGTTAATTAACCACGCCTATTAAGGGTTACACGGGCGCAGCCCGGGCCTAATTTAGGGCCTAGCCCGTAACACTACCCCCTCTCTACCCCCGCTACCCTTAGGCGGGGCTGATAAGTCGTCTCCCCTAGCCGGCAGCTCTCTTATAGCTATAAGCCTAGGCCGTCCCTACTAGTACGTCGGCAGGTCTTGAACCTAAGACCCTTTATTATAGCTTAGTTAACTATAACGGGTCGGCCTTAACGGGGCTATAGCACGTAGTTATGCTACTATTCGTTGCTACGGGGCAGCTATTTAATTAAACCACTGCGTTAAGCGGCGGCAGGGCAAAAGAAGACGAATTAACTAAGCTGCTAGCTAGTTAATTAACCACGCCTATTAAGGGTTACACGGGCGCAGCCCGGGCCTAATCCAGGGCCCAGCCCGTAACACTTGGCTTTAATAAGCTCCGGAAAGTCTAAAATCCTTATATACGGCACCGTCTTTATACGAATTTCTACTAGATTATTTTAGTTAAATAACGTTATCTTTATACTAACTTTTTATATAAGCGTTGCTTTCTTACTAAAATAATAATATATAACAATCTACTAAAATCTTTAAATAGGCAGTATATTTACTCTTATTTAGAAAGTTTATAAGATATAGCTATTATATAATTAATACGTTATTAAATATAACAAAATTAAAATAGCTTTTTTCTTTACCTTAATTCTTTCCTTGTTTTTTTTACCCTCTTTCTTAATAGAAGAAAAGAAAGAATGTACTATAACTACGTCCTCCTCTTTTTTAATCTTTAGTATTAAAGACTAAGGCCCCTTAATAAGTTAGCGTTATAAAAGACCCTTTTTAATAAGGGTATATCTATTTTTATATCTTTTACTATTCTTAACTACGAGCTTTATAAGCTTAAGAAAGTAAAGAGATTTATATTATAAGGATAACTAGCTACGAAGGCTATAAGGCATTTTTATCGGAATCTTTTCGACTTTTTTTAGTTACCGGATTCTTATAATAAAAAGAAGGTTACTTTTTTTATTTAGGACGATTTTACTAACTTAATTTCCTTTTACGCCCTTCGAAATTTAATATTAAAGAAGTTTCTTAAGTACTTTACTAGCTTTTAAAGTTTTATATAAAGGTAATTTAAACTTACTATTTTTAAATTTTATAGGGATAACGATAAAGCCTTATAAAAAGAATACTAAGAATTTATTACGGAATAAGGTATTATTAATAAACCTTCTGCCCCTTATATACTAGCTTAAAACGGCTTTGCGGAGCGTGCTAGGGGGGCAATTTCCTTAAAGACCCGTATAATACGAATTTCCTTAAATTTACTTATTACCTTTTAGCCGGAAATCTAAAAAACGGCTTCTTTCCTCTATAATAAGATATCTTAAACAACTCTTTAAAGTCCTTAAACTTCCCTTATTAAAACACTATAAACCTAGCTTGTAAAGAATAGTAAGGGAATTGCCCCTCTTTCCCTTAAAACTTTTACTTTTTATATATATAGCTATAAAGCTTTTCTTTTAATAATAAAAGGTCTTAAAAACACTGTAAAAAGAGACCTTAAGCTTAAGGAATACGTGGAAGTTAGCCTTTTAATTAGCAACGATTTTACTAATCTTTATCGAATTTTTATCCTTTTTTAATAAGAGGTTTAAACGGTATAAGACGTTACTTTTAAATAGTAGTCTTTCTTTATAAAGACGGTACTTATATAAGACCTTGTATTAATTAAGAAATACATATTCCGACTATTTATTTTAAATTATAATAATGCTATATATAACGATTTTTAAAGTACCGAAATTTAATCGTAAGAAGTAATAAAAACGATAAAGTCGAATCCTTTTATTAATACGTAGCTTTTAACCCTAAAATTTTAACTAGAAATTAATGCTATAAATAAGTATAATATACTATTAAAGAGTCCTAAAAAGGCGCTTTCCGATAATCATTTTCCTAACAAAGACATATTACGTAATATCTTTTAAATCGAGCTTTCAAGCTACTAACTTTAAAGTGTTTATTTTAACGGTATAACTAATATTCCTATAGCGGAAAATATACTAAAAGACTAAGAGGATAGATAAAGTTTATAGAAGCCTTTTTCTAAGCCCTTTTAAGCTTCTTAGTTTAAAGGGAATTATATTACTTTTACTACTTTAGCACCCCCTTTCTTATAGCTTTTATAAGCTATATTTAATACTTATTTCTACGCTTTTTAGAAAAAGAAGATATATAGCAAAGATTTACCGCCCCTCTTTTAAATTAAGTCGGAATTAGCAACGTACTAATTTAGCAAAGAATTCGGAGAAGCCGGAAAAGTAAAGTAAAACTCTTTATTTAAAAGAAAGATGTTCTTCTTTAATTATACGCCTTAAAATTTACTAACTACTTAACCTTTACCTTTACCTTAGATCTTTACTTATAAACTAAAGAAGTATAGATATTTACAAAAATTTAAAGCCCGTTTTTATATACGCGGACACCTATAGCTTTATAATAATAAAGAAACTTATATAACTACTTTAATAATAAAGACCTTTCGTATTATTATAGTTATAGTAGCAAAATTTAACTTAAAGACTTAATCCCTTTTTATAATTAACGTATTTACTAATATAGACCTTAATTAAAAGATCTATGTCTATTTCCTAGATAGATTTAAAATACGTAGATATGTATTATAGCTAGTAAAAGCCTTTTATAGACTTTAACAGTTACCCCTTCTTTAGTAAAGAGAGCTTTCTTTAACCCTTACTTCTTAATAGCTTTAATAATACCTTAAGAAGCCTTCTATCTTTATAGTAAATTCTATATTTACTTTTTTTTACGTTAATATTATTATTATTCTATTTTAAAAGGAAGATAAAAAGAAAACTACAGACCTTATATCTTATCTTAAAAAGACATATTCCTTTACTAATAACAGCACATTTATCTTCTTCTTAAGCCTATATATTATCCGAGACTAGTAGCTTCGAAAGCTATATATTAGCTAGTTTACTTATATAAATAAAATACGCACTATATATAACCTTAACCCCTTTATTTAGAAGAATTCCCCTTTTCCTATTCTTAAGACCTTAAAGAAGAATATAGATATTATATTTAATAAAGAAATCTACTACTACTAATCTCTTATAGGATTTATTAATTCTTTAGTAGTTTTAATAAGACCGGATATCTTTAAAGCCTCGAATACCCTCGCCGACTTTATATAAAATCCCTCCTAGCAATATACATAGCTAGTAAAGTCTATTATTTCTAACTTTTATTTCTTATGCTATTTTATCATTAAATTTTGCGATACTAAAGATCTTAAGCTACTTATTAATATAGATATAGCTTTTGCAGACGAGTTAAGAACTAAGAAATCGAGTCAAGGATATATTATAAGCCTTTTTAACGGACTTATTCCTTAGTTTACTAAGAAGCAATATACGGTTACTACTTTTTTTACGGAAGTAGAGCTTTTAGCTCTCTTAAATATAGCAAAAGAACTTATTTCGATTTTACGCTTCTTTTTTAGTATCTCTCTTAAACTAAATATGTAAGTCCTAATAATTCCTTATAATAATAAACAGACTATACGCCTCGTTATCTTAGAAATCCTAATAATTAAAACGGCCTTAAAGTATATAGAAATGTATAACAACTAAGATAAGTAAGAATCTCTTTAAAATATATTTTCTCTTAATTTTATCCCCTTAAATTAATAAGTTATAGACGGTCTTACTAAATTACTATTAAAATAACACTTCCTTAAATTTTAAAAGCACCTTTACCTTACTAATATCTTAAACCTTTACCCTTTATTATTTATAGACTTTAACTTAGAATAGCTATTTAAGCTATTTAAGTCTTCCCTTTTTTAATAAGGCTTAACTTAAGGGGGTATATTATATCTCTTTCTTTATATAGTAGTAAATACGCTATAACTAAATAGTAGTAGTAGTAGTAATAGTAGTAGTAGTAGTAGTAGCACGAGCCTCCTTAAGACTTCCTTTAATTTCAGCCTTTTTAAGGCTTACCTTAATCTTTTAGCTACGTATAGACTAAAGGCTATTTTACCCTTTAATATACGGACCTTATATAAACCTTTTATAAACCTCCTCTTTAATAAAGACTATTTTTTATTTGTTATTATTTATTAAACTATTTGTTATTGCCTTCCTTATTTTAAATCACTCTTAATTATATATAGGCTACTATATAGCTACTAAAATAATAAAATAAGAGCTTTACTACTTAGTTACTTATTCTTGTATTTTATCTATAAGATAATTCTCTTTATATAAATTGCTCTCTTATTAAATGCCTTAAATAGGCTTTCTCTATATTTAAGATATTTACTATAAGTTAGATATTTTAAAAGCATAGCTACTTTACGCTTAAGTAGTACTAAATAACTAAGTAGTATTAATAATAAGGATAAGCCTATTTTTCGCAATATATAGTTATAATATTAAGCTTATTAAAATCGCACGAAAAAAGGGACCGCTTATACTAAATATAAAAAGCATATAAGACTTTATATAAAGAAAAAAGGAGGTTGCTAACTTTTTTTAAATACTTATCGCCGCGTTAAAAGTAAGATAAGAAAAAATAGTAAACTAATCGCGCGCGCTAGTAAAAAGACTTTAAGTAAGCGTTAAAGTATAGTTAAATATAAGGCAATATACTAAAAATAGGCCTTACTAAAAGCTTAACTAGCTATACTAAAAGTATATTATTAAAAACGTAGTTAGCCTATATATAGTAAAACTTAATATACTAAGGAGGGTATATAAAAAACTATATATTAAGTTCTTTCTCCGCGCGGTAAATAACCTTTTACTTAGCTTAGTAGTTAATAACTACTAGCTATTATTAGTAATTAAGAAAGATAATAAATTAGAGTACGTTATAAAGAAAATTAAATAAGCCTAGTAAAAATAGATTAAAAAGAGGAAGTAATATTAAGTCCTTATTAAGTAGTATAAATACGCTAACTTAACTTAATAGCTAATTAATAACTTTTAAGATATAATCGCTTTAAAAGAATTTAAAAGAAATTATAATAAAGCGATAAAGAATAATAAGAGTAAGGCGAAGAAACGATAATAAATAGAGCTAAGGAGTAAAACAAGGAATATAAAATATAGCGGAGAAAAGGAAGAAAATTAAAAAAAAATAGAGTTTTAGACTATATTTAGCGGACGTTAAAATAATTTTAGATAATAAGTATAATAAAGATATATAATAAATATATAATAAGTATAAAAAATAATAAAATAAAGATAAAATATAATAAGATATAATAAGATATAGAGTAGATATAAATAAAACGTATAAAGAACTACGACTTAATTTAAGCAAACTACCCCTTACTAACTAATATTAATAAACTAGTTTTAGACGTTTAAGCGTATTTAAGCTTAGCGCGCTATAATAGTAGTATATGCTAACTCCGCGTATTATAGTAATTATTAATAATATCCTATTAAGTAGTCTTTATTAAGAATTAAAAAACGTATATATAAGTTAGTATAATAGTCTTTAAACGTCTTTAAAGATATATAATCCTAAAGCGTGTTTATAGTAGCGATTATATTATTAATATACTAATATCGCGTTAGTATTATATTATATATAGTTTAAAGATAAGAACGTATAAGCAAATAGTATAAACTAGTTTAAGTATAAGTAAAATAGTTATAAGCTTAAAGCAAGGCTTAATTTTAAAAGGCCTTATACTAAGTATTTATATTAAGAGATGCTATACGTTTAATATATATAAAGTAATTAAGGCGCTATATAGTAATACTATATATCGCGGCTTACTTACTAAGTAATAGTAGCGGGCGCGAAGATTAATATAAAGGCGGTAGTATATAGTCGCTAAGCATATTAAAAAGCATAGTATTAAGAGACGCTTATAAGCTAGTAAGCGATAAGGCGCGGGGTATTAAAAGTAGATATGTTAAGGCGTAGCATATTCTTATTATACTTAATATCTATTTATTAGCTACTTCTTTTAGTATATATACTTAATTAACTTAGGTTTTTAGGTTTTAAATAGTTAATAAAAGAAATTAAAGCTTATTTAGCTTAAGATTTAGAATTTAAATTGTATAGAAAAACAAAAAGCTAAAAACGTTTGATTTAACTAAGTATTAAATATAAAAAAGGCTTATTTAGGGCATTGAGTAAGAGAGCAATTTATATAAAAAGAATTAGCTTATAGATAAAAAGTAGGAATACGTAACTAAGTAGTAAAGCTCTTATTTTATTATTATAGTAGCTATTAAATAGCCTATATATAATAAAGGTAATTTAAAATAAATTAGGAAATAATAAATAGTTCTTATTAAAAAGAAAGTTTATAAAAGGTCCGTATAAAGTTTATATACTAAAAGGTAAATAGCTTTTAGTCTATATATAGCTAAAATATTAAGAGAAGCCTTAAAGAGGCTAATATTAAAGGAAGCCTTAAGGAGGCTAATATTAAAGGAAGCCTTAAGGAGGCTAATATTAAAAGAAGCCTTAAAAAGACCCTTATTACTACTTTTATTACTACTACTACTAATACTACTACTACTACTACTACTACTACTACTATTACTACTACTACTACTATTACTACTACTACTACTACTACTACTACTACTACTACTACTACTACTACTACTACTACTACTACTTTTAGCTATAGCGTATTTACTACTATTTTAAAGAATAGATATAATATACCCCTTTAAGTTAAGCTTTAAAAAAAGGAAGACTTAAATAGCTTTTAATAGCTATTTTTAGTTAAAGTTTATAAACAACGGGGAAAGGTTTATAATATTAATAAGTTAAAGCAACTTTTAAAATTTAAAGAAGCGTTATTTAATTAGTAATGTATTAAGACCGTCTATAACTTATTAATTTAAGGGGATAAAATCGATAGTAAATATATTCCGAAGGAATTCTTACTTAACCTAGCAGTTAAAGATTTTAATATAGTTTAAGGCCGTTTTAATCTTTAGGATTTTTTAAGGTAATAAAGCGTATAGTTTACTTATTATTAAAGAGAATTATAAGGATTTAAATATTTAGTTTAAAGAAGATACTTAAAAAAAAGCGTAAAATCGAGATAAGTTCTTTTACTATATTTAAGAGAGCTAAAAGCTTTACTTCTATAAAAAAGGTAATAACTATATATTACTTCTTAGCAAACTTAGTAATAAGCTTATTAAAAAAGCTTATAACGTATCCTTAGCGAAAAGCTTTACTTTTATAAAAAAAGTAATAACTATTTATTGCTTCTTAAGAAACTAAGCAATTAGTCTATTAAAAAGACTTATAATATATTCTTAACTAGACCCTTTTATCTTTAAGTTATTTATAAAAGCTTTATCCGTATAAGTAAGTAGCTTTAAGTTTTCGGTATTTTAAAATTTAATAGTAAAATAGTATAAGAAATAAAAGTAAAATTCTTTTTATTTTTCTCTTAAAATATAATAAGAATATTATAAATATAAAAGAAGGTATATAAGGAGTTCGCTATAAGAATATAAGGTTTATTAAGGTAGTATTAAAGCTAAAAAGAAATAAGGGTTAAAGAAAGCTTTTTTTACTAAAAAGGTAGAAAATATTTAAGTCTATAAAGGGCTTTTACTAGCTATAATACGTATCTATGTATTTTAAATCTATTTAGGAAATAAATATAAATTTCTTTATTAAGGTCTATATTAGTAAATATATTAATAGCGTTAAAAGATTTAGTTTTAATGCTAAACTTTACGACTATAGCTATTAGAATATAGAAATTCCTAACTATTATAGTAGCTATTTAAGTCTTTTTATAATTATAAATATAAAGAAGTAAAATATACTCTCCCGCAGCTTATAAGCTAAATATAGTATAAATAATACGCGACATAAATACGCTAAAATATATATTAAATCCTATATATAATCTTATATATTATATATATTCTCTTATATTCTTCTACGCTTATATAAGCAAGGTAGGAGCAGATTAAGAAGAGGTATATATAAAGACTATATATATAATTTATACTAAGTCGCTACGCTACCTTATATTCCTTACGGAATTAATCCCTAAGCTTATAAATATAATATTAACCTAGAAATAGCTATTAGCTTACTATATATAATTGCGCTAAATAGGAGGCTCTTTTTAAAATCACTTAAGTTACTTATAGCTTAGGAATTGTCTATATAAGGAGGCCTTAGTCCCCCCTTTACCTTAAAACAGATTATTAATCTTATATATATATATCTTACCTATTTCTTTACCTTTTCGCATACTCTTATATCTTTATAATTCCCTTACTTATAGCTATATACCTACTTTTTTCTATACCTATTTGCCCTTTAATTAGTTATAAGCCCGGCTTTTTATTAAGCCGGACTTACCCCTAACCCCTACCGACGTTCTTTCGGCTATTACGTCTTTATAAAATTCTAGCATAACTCTTTCCTACTTTTTACATCATTGCGCTTACTAAACGTATTTACTCCGGAGTTTGTTTAATATTATATTAGACTCGGTTCTTTATTTTTCCCCTCTCCACCTCCTTTTTACACCTTATATATTTACAATGATAATTTTAAGACTATATCGAATAGAAAAAACCTTATAAAAACCTTTCCTTTTAAAACAAAAGACGCGCTTTTTAAAAGTTCTTTTCCTCTTTTTTTAACTACTTTATATTAAGTCCTTTACTTCTTTTTTAATCTTCTCCCTATACTCCTTAATTTTCAATCGGCTATTAAGATCTAAATAACCAGCAAATAAACCTTTTAAAACTCTCCTTCTACGTATTAAGAACCGTACTTTTACATATAACTTTACCTATATTTTTTAAACCCTTTATATTATATCCTTTAACCGATATCCTTTTATATATATTTCTTACTCCTCTTTTTTTAATCGACTTTTATACCGGAATACCTCTTGAAAATTATTATAAAAAATAGAGCTACTAAGAGCGACTACTAATTTAGTAAGCTAAAAGGTTCTTCGAATTGTTTCTCTTAGTTACTTTAAATAGAATCCGTTTTTATTTAAGAGAAAGCCGCCGGAGCCGTCTCTTAAGATCTATATACTAAATCCGCGGAAATCCTTGCCTTTATACGTCTTATAGTTAAGAATAGTCCTCTCTCTTAAATAAAATAGTATACGACTATAAAGTTAGCTTAAGAAGCTTTAAAAACCCTTTTTAACTTAGTAAATTTCACCTTAAATTTTCTTTTTATAAACGAATTATTTAATATAACCCTTAAAACCTATACTTCGATAAAAGTATATCTTAATAATATAAAAGAGTTTTTTAATAAGCTAAATATATAAGAAACCAAAATTCTTAAGGTAGTAATTATAACTTAGATTTTAGAATGCTTAAATAGCTCTTATTTTAGCTTTATAACTAATATTTCTTAAGCTCTTAAAGATAACGCTTAAGCCTATACTTTAAAATTACTTTTTTTTTCTTTAATTAATAAGTTTAAAAGAATTAAAGCTTTAAAAGGTCACTTTTTTAATTAGCTATTTCTTTTATATAGTAAAAACCCCGTTTTCTATAGGAATTATAAGAAAAAAGGCTATGCTATAAAAGACTATTTTTAGCTTAAGGAAAATAAGGATAAGGTAAAGCCAGTAAGTTTTAAACTAAAAGCTTCTTTTTCTTCTTCTTTTTATAAAAAGCCCTTTTTAATTAAACCTTCTTAAGACTATATAAATAGTAATAATAGGCGTTTTACGCCTATAACCTTTTAAAAAGAGTCTTCTTAAGAGAGAGTTTAAGTTACTAAAAGATTAGTAGTTAAAGGCTAAAGAAAGAGACGAGTTTCCTCCTTTAAAGAGTCCTCTCCCTTAAGAGAAATACTTTATATTTCTAACTCTTTAGCTTAAGTAAACAACCCCCTTCTTTAACTTTTTATACCCTCTATACCCTTTATACTTTTAATACCCTCTATCCCCTTTATCCCCTTTATATTTACTATACCCTTTTAATATATACCTCTTTTATATACCTCTTTAAAAGAGAAAAGGAAAGCTAATATAAGAAACTTTATAAGGCCTATAAAGCCTTTTTTTCCCTTAATTTCTTAAGTACTTTTTCAGGTAGATAAAAATATAATAAAAAAAATAGGAATATATATAACTATATGTTTAACATAACGGCCTAAAAGAATATAGTATATTATAAATGACTCCTCTCTTCTTATAAAGATATATATATAACTATTACTTAAGAAAAAGCGTTTTTTATTATAGTTAAAGGCGTAGGAAATTTATATCTTAAATTTCCTAATAGTAATATACGCTATATATTAAAGAACTGCCTTTATATACTTTAAATTAGTATTAATATAATAACTTAATTATCTCTTTATAATACTTCTACTTTAAATAGTAAAGGGAATATAACTCTTTTAAATTAAGAAGTAAATATACTTATATAAGGCTTTATTAATAACGGCCTATATTATATTTTTATAGGTAGAAAGACTAGCTTTTAAATTAAAAATAAAATATATAATATAAAAGGTTTTATAAATAATACACTTATAGACAATATACCTATAAATAATACTTTTAAAAATAAAGATAAAAAGTTTATAGATAAAACAAAACTATAGATATACTTCTTTAATATAAAAAACTAAGACATATAAATTATAAATAACTATATAGAGACTTAAGAAAAAGGTATTTTAAAATAAATATAAATAAAGCTAATATAATAAAGAAAAAGCAATATAAGGCTTATATAAAAGCTAAATAAACAAATAAATAAAAAAAGATTCCTTCGAAAAGGAAATATCTTATGTTAAATAAAATACATACTAATATTTAAGGCCGTATAAAAACCCCTACTTACAATAAATATATATACTTTATATCCTTTTTAGATACTATAATAAAACATCTAAGAATATACTTTATAAAAAGTAAGGCAAAATGTCGGCCTAAATTCTTAAAATATAAGTAGGAATTAGAAAATAATATATATAAGACTACTATAAAAAGGGTTTTCTTTAATAATATAAGAGAATTTATATATAATATCAAACTATATTGCTTAAAAAACGGCCTTATATATAATATAAGTCCTGTATATACCCCTTATTCTAACGGCAAAAGAAAAAGGATAAATAAGACTATACTTAATAAATTCTAAGCTATGCTTTTTACCTTAAATTTACTAAAATACCTATAGGGTAAGGCTGTTTTAGCAGCTATATATATATATAATAGGTCCCCGCATTTTGCTATACGTTTTATATCCCTTATAAAAAAGAAGGATGATATAGCTTTAAGTTTAAAAGACTTAAATAAAATAAAGGTATTTAAAAGCACTATATTTTATAAGAATAAAACCTTTTATAATAAACTAAAGCTTAGAGCTTTTAAAGAGGTAATAATAAGCTATAAAGATACCGCTTATAAAATATATAACTTTTTAAACAAAACGTAATTATTTTAAAAGATATAACTATATTAAAGAATAACTTCTTAAATAAAAAATAGTACCTTACTTTTAATAATATGCCCTCTTTAAATAAGCTGCTAAATAACTATAATACTAGAAATAACAATACTAGTAATAATAATAATACTAGTAATAATAATACTAATAATACTAGTAATATTAAAACTAGCAATAGAAATATAAGTAATATAAATACTAATAATATAAAAACTAATAATATAGATACTAGTAATATAGATATTAATACTAGTAATAATAATACTAACGATATTAATACTTAGTAAAAGGAATTAAGGATTAAAGTAAAAATACTTAAGAAGCTTACTAAATACTATAAAGATTTTATAAAATATCTTATATTTAATATTATTATTAATAATAATAATATAAAACATATCCTTTTTATTAAAAAAGGAAATAAATATCCTATAAAGCCTACTACTTATAAGCAGGCTACTATAAATAGTCTATAAGTAAAAGACTAAGATAAAGCTATACAAACTAAACTAAACGAACTTAGAAGTCTAGATACTTCGGAAATATAAGAGCTTCTTAGTAATAAAGAGGCTTTAAAAAGCCGATAGGTCTATAAAATAAAGAAGAAGAATAATAATAATATAAGTATAAAGCTCGCTTTATTACATAAGGCTAAAAGTAGATATACGGCTTAAACTATATTTAAACCTTCTTTATAACCGCTAGATTTAAGTCTACTAAACTCTTATTAATGCTAGCAATAACTAGGAATTAGCAAATACTATAACATAATATAAAAATATATTTACATATATAGACATAGATATAAAAATATATATAAATATACTACAAGGTTATAAAAACTATATTATCAATAAGAACGTTAAGTATAAAAATAAAAATAATAAGCAGTAAAATAAAACATAAAAGTTAGTTATAAAATTAAAGAAATACTACGCCTTATAGCATAAAGATAAGGGGATAAAGCGCGGACTAATTACTATAAGTTTAGGCTAGTACTACGAACTTATTACCGCTAGTCGGGGCTAGTACTACGGACTAATTACCGCTAATTAAGCCGGTATAATAAACTAATTACCGCATATAAACGTATATAAAGGTTTAAAAATAGTAAAAAGCTTATTTTTTCTTTAAAACATAGCTAGCTACTTTATACTTAGTTTTTTAAGCTACTTTTAAAGATATTTAACTATACTATCCCTCCGTTTATCGTTAGTATATAGATAAACTATAAATATCCTTATAAAAGTACTTAATAAACTAAGTATAAGCTTGATTAAAAATACTATAAACTATAGTTTAAGAAATCCCTTAAATATCCTTAAATATCCCTTAAAAATTGCGGTAAAGTCTATCTTATATCTTTTAAAGTGTTTTTATAATTAAAAATAGGTTAAACTATAATTAAAATATCCCGCGGAAATCCTTAAATAACTCTTAAAGATACTAGCGGAATCTGCTTAATAGTTTTTATAATATCTTTTATAGGTAAAAACGTTATAAACTATAGTTAAATAGGCTTTTAAGCTTTCGTAGTTCTATCTTAAAAACCTTAATAAGGTCTAATTAGTAATATTTATTATATTTCTTTAAGTAAGCTTTTATAGTATATACTTTAAGCGTTTTTATTGCGGGGTTCCGTAAAGCTCTTTAAAAGTAAAGTAAAGAGTTTAGGTATAGCTATTTAAATTCTAAAATAACTTCTTTAAGTAAGAAAGAAAGGCTAACGTTCTTATTAGTTTAAAGTAAAAATAAAGTAAAGAAAGCGCTAAGTAATAGCTTTATAGCGGCGTCTTTATACTATATTAATAGTACGCTATCTTTATCCTTTTAATAGTTTTTTCGGCTTATTTAGCTAATAATAGCTAGGTAGCTTAAGATAGTAAGTAAGCGGCTTTATTATAAATCTTTACTCCTTATTTAACCGTACGTATTTATTTTTATTAAAGCGATTAGCGCGTTTAGCTAAAACTTATAATAAGGTTTTTAACTCTCCTTTAAGGTATATATTTAAGCACTTATTAAGTAATAAAAAGTCTTTGCGCTAAGGATTAATCGATTTCCTTAGCGGGATATATTATAAAAAACTAGCTTTATTTAAGCCTTATCTTATATTATTATCTTACTTACCTTTTATACCGTTTTTAATCCTTTACTAAGTTTCTTATATTACTTACTAGCTTTATAGGCCGCTTATAAGTAAGATATTATATCTTATTTATTATTATTATTTTAGCTATCCCTTACTTTTTATTACTAAGCTTTCTAACCTATTATCCTTTTTATATAGCGCTACTACTTTTACCTTTCCGCTAATTAATACGCGTTTAGCTATTAAGAAAGTATTAAAGTAAAGGTAAGCTATCTTATTAATGTTAATAAGTATAGTTAGTATTAAGGTATTAAATATCTATATTCCCGCTTAAAAGCGGGTAATAAAGTCCTTAATAGGCTTAATACTTAACTCCTCGCTTTTAAGGTTTAAAACGTATTTAATAGTCTTAAGGAACCTTTTTTTAAAGGGGACCTTAAAAGCAAAATTATAAAGCGCGTAGTTAATTTAGCTAATAAGGCGGATATTAAAGCTTAGGAATTTTATCGCTTAAGTTAAAATTAAGTCGCGTTTAAACTCTTCGCGGGCCTATAAGTAAAACTTAGTATAGTTTATAGCTAAGCGGAAACTTTTAATTATTATAATCTTAATACTAGAATATGAGTCTATTAAGCCGGGCTTATTAAGTATTATATTAGTTATTACTAATAGCTCTTATAAGATCGGGCGGCGGAATATATTTTAAGGCTTGTTATTACTATCTCTTTTAGTTAAGGAGGGACGGTAAATAGACTAAAATAAAGCGCTTATATACCTTTATATAGCTAGGCTAAGCATAGCGGCGGGGGAAAAAAGCGTTCGCTAAGTAAGACTAAATAAGTCCTTAAGGCTTATAGCGGCTATAAGCTAAGAAAGGGATTTTATAGCACGGGCTAAACTATATATAAAACGAGATAAGGTTTTAGCTATAATAGCTTAAGATATTACTATAAACCTAGTAAAAAAACTAGTTAAGCTAGGCCTTAAATATATAATTAAAGATAGCGTAAACGTTATTTTAATTATTTAGCTAAAGCGGGTTTTTACTAGCTATAATAGCTACTGTTAATCTTAAGATTATAATAAGGTTAGCTAACTTAAAGGCATTAAGTATTAGCTAATTATTTTATTAATAAAGATTTCTAGCTATACCTTTAGAAATATATAGGTAGTAAAGGCTTTTAAATAGTAAGAGCTAAGTAAGAGGTATAGTTAAGTTACTATAAAACCCGCTATTAAAATTATATTATAATATAAAGTTAAAAGATAAGTTATTATAAAGTTTAAATAGCTATAACTAAACTCCTTACCTTACTTTTAAGGAGCCTTATAAAACCCCGCGATAAGAACGCTTAAAGTACGTACTATAAAGGCTTAAAAGCCTATTTAACTATAGTTTATAATATCTTTAACTATAAAGGATACTATAAAAACTATTAAACGGATTCCGCTAGTATCTTAAAAGGATATTTAAGGATTTCCGCGGGATATCTTAACTATAGTTTATATTACGGAACGTAAGATATAAGCGCTCCGGCTACTCGTATGTCGGTATATAAGATGCAAGCATATAGACGATAATTAACGTCCCGACCCTTAACTAGGGCTA